>CATIWO010122261.1:0-14148 GCA_949673435.1 Macaranga tanarius | reverse complement strand
GTCTATCATGCAATGGCTTTGCAAGACGATTGACGTTTGGACAGAAATCTAGAACATAATTCAGACTTCCTAAAAATCTTTGCAATTGAGTTTTATCCAAAATTTTGTCTGGAAATTTGGATGCAAATGCAAGAGATCTTTTAATGGGAGTTATGGTTCCATAAGTAATGTAATGACCCAAAAACTGAACTCTTGTTTGAAAAAGTAAAATCTTTGATTTCGAAACCACTAAACCATTTTTCTTTGTTACTGTGAAAAAGGTTTGCAGATTTTTGAAGTGTTGTTCAATTGAATCTGAAAAGATTAAAACATCATCAATATAAACAATGCAGAAGTTTGAATAAGGATTGAAAATGTCATTCATGATTCTTTGAAATTCAGAAGGAGCATTTTTCAAACCAAATGGCATGACATTCCACTCGTATTGTCCAAAAATGATTGTAAAAGCAGTCTTATACCGATCTTTTGGATGAATTTGAATTTGCCAAAAACCAGATTTCATATCAAACTTTGAAAAGATTGAATCAGAATGGAGTTTTTGAAGCAAATCCTTTTTGTTTGGAATTGGATATCTTACCCATTTCAAAGCAGAATTTAAAGGTTTGTAATTGATCACAAGCCTAGGAGTACTTCTTTCTATTTCACTATTTTTGTTGACATAGAAAGCAGCACAAGACCATGGTGACCGATATTTGGAAATCAGATTCTTATTTTCTAGATCCTGAATTTCTTCCCTACAATGTTTTTTGAGGGTTTCGTTCATTTGAATGGGTCTAGCTTTTGTTGGAATCTGTCTTTCATCAAAATTATTTTCATAGGGTAGATCAATGATATGTTGTTTTCTATCCCAGAAAGCATTTGGAAGATCAGAACAAACTTCATTTTCAATTTGTGTTTGAAAATCAGAAATTCTTAATTTTATCAAATCAGTTTGAAGTTGATTCTGAATCCTTTGGAATTTGACATCTTGTTGCAGGTGCATTAGATGTGTTTGTTTAACTTTGATTAAAGCATTGATTTTGAAATCATAGATTGAATGAGCCTTAATCAAATTTAAATTTCTCTTTTTGGGCTTTTCAACAAAAGGAAAAACTAATTTTTCATTTCTTGCTTTAAAACAAATTCCTTGTTCATTGACTTTATAGGGAGTTATCAGATTTATGAAAGGAGTCCCTAGAATAACCATTGAACGTAAATCTTTTGCAAGAATGAATAAATTCCTGAGTGCAACGTTTCCTATAACCACTGAGGCTTCAACTTTGCCACCAATGGTCAATTCAGAATCATTTGCAGCTGCAAGTTTTTCTTTGGTTTTCTTATGAAAATGTTTGAGAACCAAATCATATCTGATACAACTTAAATTAGCTCCTGTATCAAATAAAGCAATTATTTCCAGTTCAAAATCATTTCAGAAAATGATTTTTGTTTGTACCAAATATTTTCGAGAAGTAATTTCTCTTAAAACATTGATATATTATTATGGGAATTCTGAAACTTCTTATAAATTTTGGACTTTAGGAAGATCATCAGGATCTTCTGAATCAGAACTTGAAGCTTCAGATTTCTATTTGGAAACAAGAGATTGAATGATTTCAGAGTCTCTTTATTGTTTGGCTTTGAGTTCTTTTAACTCAGTTTTAATGGTTTTAACTTCTTGTTGGAGATCCTGAAGAGGACCAACAGGAGTTTTCGACTTTTTACCCTTTCCAAGAATAGTTGTCAAATTGTAACTGTTCTTAGAAGTGGAAGGTAAAACGTTCTGAAAAGCTGAAGAAGTTTTAGGTTTGTCTTCTAAAGATTTCAAGAGTTTATCAAGAAATTATTTTGGAAGTTTCGGATCACTAATATGCTTTATTGACTCGAGAATAGTTTCTTGATCTTTGGTAAGCATATTGATATGTTTTGGCGAACTGTCAGAGTCAGAGGAGTCGGACTCAGACATTGATGAAGTAGCAATTTCATCAATTTGAAGAGGGCTTTCCTCTTCTGAAGAAATTTTTGATGAGCTAGATTCAGAGGATTTGACAAGAAGAGCTAAAATTTATGACAGAATTTCATCCTCTAATCCTAGTTCATGGAGTCGAGTGTTAACCTGACAAAATCTTTGCGTGTGACCCTTCTGGCTACATTTGAAACAAGTTATATCTTTAAGGCTTTTCTTAGGATATTTCTTGTTTGATTTGTTTGCAGACTTCTTATAAGGCTTGTAAGATTTTCTGACTTTATGAGATTTTTTGTAATAATCTTCTTTACCAGGTTTGTAAGTCTTATAAGATTTTTTGTGTTTGTGAAATTTTGATTTCCTGTATGGTTTTGTTTCGCATTTACCATTGCAGGATTTTAATTTCGTTTCAATAGGATTGTAATCGAATTATTTGCAGAAGGTTCCAACTTCTTGTTTTATTTTCTTCAATTCCCATTTTAAATGTTTTTGAAGTTTTAAATATTGGCAGATTTTTAAACCTTCTTTTTGTGTCAGGCTGATTAGCTCACCGTAAGTGAACTAATCATATGGTATTTGATTATCATGAGAAGCTCGGATTGTGTTTCGAACTTTCTCGCCCAATAGTTTTGGTAAACCAGCTAAAAACTTTTCTTTCCAAAAAGGTTGATTTGAATCTTCACGAAGCATGATTCTGGTTACAAAAGTATTTTTATAGGTTTGAAAATCACTAAGTTTCTTACAATGAAGGTTACTAAGAAGCTCAGCATTTTTGTTTTTGAGATGGTTGGGATCCCCTACGAAGTGTAAAGAGATTGTTAGGATTAAGGTAGACACAACATCCTGGACTGGGTTACCATAATCATCAAGAAAAGGAGTGCCATTGTCAAAGGTTTGAATCGCAGATAGGATCTGCAATTATTGTGCTTGGGTCAGATGGTAATGCCACCAACCCTTGAGTTGACCCGAGAAACCAGCAATCAGGAGTTCAGTAATGGCCTTATCTGTACTACCAGTTTGGGTCTTGTAGGCATTTGCTACCATTTTCATTTGTTGCAGAAGACCTAACACTTAGTACTCACTCATACCATCTAGGTTCCATTCATAAACATATAAAGCATTAAAACGAGATTGTGGGTAGACATCAGGTTGTTTGGCAATATCAGGCGCCACATTTCTCGGAATGATTGACCAATCCAACCTATTAATACGAGGTTGACTTGGTTGCTCATTTTGATTTTGAAAACCAGTTTAAAAATCAGTTCGACTCTCTTCTTCAGAAGAGTTGTCAGTGATATCAATTGCACCAACACTTCTTGAAGGAGGAGTTTTAGGTTTAATTCGGGAGGTTCTTATTGAGCTAGAACCTTGTTCAATTCTACTCAACTGATCTCGAATTGCTTGAGCAAACTCAAGTTTGCCTGATTGGATTTGTTGTTGGCTCTGTTTTGAAACTTAAAATGGTTTGAAAATAGGGTTTTTAAGTTTCTGTTCTGGAAGTTTGACAGACTCCGAAGACTTAACAATAGAATGATATAAAACAGTTGGTTGCTGAATTTTTGTTTTAATTCTGGTTAACTATTTTCCAATTGTTTAAAGATTGACGTTTGAGAAATTATTCTGCAAGACAATGTGTTTCAAATTCTTTGAATCATCATTATCTTGTGGAAGTTTGAATGGAGCTGCTGGAATTTCCGAATTACCACGAGAAAAGGAAATATTCCTCAATAGTGGGTGTTCAGATTGGACTATCTGATCATCTACCTTCCATTCAGGAGTTTTATTTCCCATTGTAACTGGATTAACAATCTTGTTTGACTCAGTTTTTGATTTTTTGAAAGGATATGCAATTTTATTTTGATGTGCATAAAACGTTTCAAACCAATCAAAAAACTTCATTTGAACTTTGTAGTCATTACAAAATTCGTAATATTTTTCCTGAATCTCATCTTTGATTTCTAGGAAGTTTGAAAAGAACTAAATTCTTTTTGACTCATTCTTTTTGGAATAAAAATTCTTTTGAAGACGAGTTTTATCAATTTGAAATTCTTTTTCCAAAACACTGATTTCTGCAGCGATGTTTTGGGTAATGGCAGAGGGAGTTCGAGAAGAAGGGGCTGAAGGTATTTCATCTTCTTCTATATTTGGATTTTGGCTATCATAGACAGGTATTGGTATAGTTGTTTGATAGTCAACATTTCTGAGAGCGGAGCTAGGTATTTCAGAAGTGGAAAACCTTGGCTGGACTCGTGTTTGGATATGTTGATCTTGTGGGTACGAAGTATAAATGACCGAAGGAAGTTGCGAGGCTCTTCCCAGGTCGATTGTTGAAGAGGTAGAGGCTTCATCAGAAAATCTGGAACTGGTTAATTTTTGGTCAAAAGACAGTTTCACTCTTCCATCCGAGAACTGGGTAACATTTCTCAGGTTAGTGTTTGGCTCAGGTCTTTTTGGTGACTGAGGTTGGGTGGCTCTTTCTAAGATCCATTCTTTAGGCAAGGTTACATCTTTCCATTGAATGGTTCTGGGAATCACAGCATTAGATTTGGATAAATCTGTTTGGAGAAGGATGGTTTCACCATTTGGTGAATGATTGAGATGTTTGGTTGCAAAAGCAGAAACCATTGCTTTGTAATGTATTTTGAAAATTAATGCAATCGGAACTGAACCCGAAAGCATTTTGTAATTGTGAGTTTTAATTTGCAAAATAATGCTCTTTAAAATTTTTTTATCATTTAAAGAGACTGTTATGTTTGGATAGCAGCTAAAACTCACTGGTCCTTTATTAAGACTGGACTCAACCGTTCCTAACAAAGAATCAGAGAAATTGACGAACATAGCATCCCTCAGGACTGCTAAGATCGATGTATCTAGTCCTTCCCTGGTAAGAGGTTTTATTCCTACCTGGACAAGGCCTATATGTATGTATTTGTATGATCGTTCTTTCTGTTTTTGGATTGATTTTGAAGAAAACAATTGGATTTCTTCAAAAGGTTTGGAGATTTGTATGTCTCTTTCTTCTATTTTGATTGTAAAATTATTTTTAAAGAGAGAGAGTTTGGAAGATTCGTAAATCTATTTTTTGTGAATCCCGAGAATTTCCCAGTCATCAATATGTTTGAAAAAATCTTCAATAATCAGTTCATCAGAACTAACTATCCGTTTGGACTCTGTCGAGTCAGAGGTACTAGAGTTTGAGAAAGATTGATTTCTACAGAAAATATTTTATAAATTCATTTTGAAAATTAGAACATTAAAACTTTGAATTGATCAGGAAAATGGCCACAAGCTTTACTGCCCTACATCACAACCTGGCAAAATGGGACTTACTACTTCACCAATACCTTTCACTGACCAATCTAGGGTTCCACTGTTATTCACCCCCAAAAATGAATTTTGAATAGTTTAAAGCAGAAAATAGCCTAACCAAGATTTGATACTAGAGAGGGGACAGGATCAAGAACATGATTGATAGTGTGCTAGATAAGGTTGTTAGTGCCTCTACTAATAGGATATCCTTTTGGTAGGAATGGTGAGCGCCTTATCTGGCCTTAGTTGGTATCAAAGCCAACCAAGGTTCGATTCGCAGGGGAGGAAGGGATTTATGTGACCTGGCGCATGGGATGCCCCCCCTGATGGGCCTCTGCGGTTCGGGCCTTGGGCGGTCCGGTTGAGTGTGCTAGATAAGGTTGTTAGTACCTCTACTAACAGGATATCTTTTTGGTAGGAATGGTGAGCGCCTTATCTGGCCTCAGTTGTCATATATATATATATAACCATTAATAGCATCCATAAATAGTGTCCATCCCATATAAATAGTTTCCGTCACAGGTGGGCAAGAAAAGGAAAGGGGTTATATAAGATCATATACAAAATGTACACTAAAATAAAGATATAACCCTATAAGCTGGATGATACAATAAAATTGGATATTAAGGTGACATTAGATTAATCTTAAAAGTGACATCTCTTTATGTTGGTGCCTCGGGCGGACAGAAAGGTGAATAGTACTATCTAACGAAGGTGCCGGTGTGGAGAGGTGTCACAAATGAGTTCTTCTCTCATTCTCCTTTTATCTTCACCAAATATTGGCTATTATGGAGTTGATCTCCTTGCACACTTCAATTAGAAATTTGGAAAAGCTCATCATGTATATTGGAATGGACTGTGATATTGACAGAATAAGTGTTACCTTCTTTGGCGCTAAAAGCATTTTCTCCTTCTATGATGCCAGTTTCTTCTAACATGATCCACAACCCTTTAGAATAGAAGTTTTTTGTACCAACTTATAGTAGTGGGCAATCTAAGATATTTAGAATGCTTATTAACTCTTTTAATCTTAAAAAAACCTTGTAAAGAAGAAAAAGCTACAAATGAAATGTTAGAGCTAGAAGAAATTTTTAATTTTTCAAAATTCACTTGCTGCCTTGATGTGCACTCATAGGATTGCAATATAGAGCACATGTGCTAGATTTCAGTCCTATTTGCTCTACAAAACATGATCCTATCATATGCAAATGGAAGGGCTCTTCTAAAAATTTTATACCCATAAATTTGTCCTTGAGATTCTGTCTTCTTAATAAAAGTAGAAAGTGCCTTTACACATAACAAAAATAGATGAGGAGAGATGATCCGCTTAGTGAAGACCTCGAGATGGGTGAAAGGACTCTACTGGGGAACTATTAATAAGAATAGAATATGAAAGAGTAATGCAATAGCTCATGATTAATCTAATCCAATTATTAGGAAAATCCATTTTAACATCACACTCTTAAGAAAAAGTCACTCAACCTTATCATAGACTTTGCCTATGTCTAGTTTTAGTGTAAAAAAAACCTTTATGGCCTTTTTTAAAAATTTCATTGAGTGAAAAATCTTAAGAGATAAAAGAGCATTATCCAGAATTTATTTACTAAGAATAAAAGCAGATTGAGTTTCATAAATTATTTTAGGTAGAATGGATTTAAGCCTATTAGCTAAAACTTTGGTAATAATTTTAAAAATGACATTACATAGACTAATAGTCCTATAATCCTTGGTGAAGTAGGTGAGCTAGTTTTAAGAATTAAAGCAATATAGATCTGATTAAAGAAAGTAGGATTAATACTATTATTCAAAACATTTAAAACTATGGAAGAACATCATTGCCTACAATATGCCAAAATTTTTGGTAAAAAAGTGCAGGTATACCATTAGGTCTTGGAGCTTTAGTAGGGTGCATTTGGTTCAGTGTTGTTAAAATATCCTCTTTTTCAAAAGGTTTAGTCAAGTGGTAGATTGTATGATCATCCAACTTCTTCTCAACTGCCTCGACTACCTCATCAATGTTAAGATGTTTAGTAAATGTAAAAAGCTCATGGAGGTAAGATTTAAAAACTTGTGCAATACTTTTGTCATCAGGGTATATGTTAGTGTAGATATACCCTAAGGCCATTATTGTATGTAGACATTGTATATTTATCCCTATGGCAATAAAATATTCATTTTAAATTAAGTATTAAGTTTATTTGAATATTGACCCTTAGTATCATGTTGAATGAGTTTATTATCAAGAGTTGATAATAGGAGTGATAAACTCATTTGGTACATATACTATAAAGGTTCATAGTCATTGGATAAATATAAAGATAGTATTAATCCCAAAACTATCACCTCTGTCTATTTTCTTTGATCGGTATATGATATCGATAGTGGGAGGCAGTGAGTCTCATGCTACTTGATATGAGATATCAGAATAGACATGTGGATACTCATGTGATGGGTGGATCGAACTGTGATGTAAGATTTGTGATTGCATAGAAATTCACTTTTGTCAATAATCACAATCTTGGACATAATAGTGCATATGGTCTTTTGACTTGAGGCAACACGGTTATCCACATATGGTTAGTTAGAGTTTATTACCGCTTACATACCTGTGCTAGCCATATATTGGTATATGGCATGTGGTGGCTCTAGTTGGTTGTATATAGGGATGAGTGATCAACCAAGATAGAATTCATTACCTGGAGTGAACTGGGATAAGATCATATGCTATCTAAGTTATTCTTGATGAATAAGTACCTGGCCAGATCAAACTCGACTTACCCGAAAGAGTTTTAATGCTAAAAAAGAGTTTCTAGTAGTAGTCCTATTTTATCAAGAATTGAACTGAAGATGAGGTCATATGATTAAGGCAATTAGAACTTGACTAAACCGTAACTCTAGCCGATATATAAATCTTATAATGAAAGGACATTTAGTGCACGGTAATTATATTCTATGGTTCTTATGGATCTGTGTATAGCATTCATTTCTAATTGGATAGTCATGATATCTATGCTAGGGGTCACTCACGACTTATGGGAATTAAATGTGATTAATTAGGATTTCACATTTAGTATGGAAAAGTATTTCCATAATATTAAGTGTTAATATTATTTTCCATTACCATTTAGACTTGAACCTAGTAAGTCACACACACAAGAGTTGCACATTTGAAGAATAATATTAATTTAATTATTAATTAAAGAGTTTAATTAATTAATTAAATTAATTGAATTGAATTTGCGCGTATGCGGGGATCTAGCATATCCTGAAATCTAAATTCAAATATTGGAACTTTATTGTAATTAAATAAATATTAATTTGGACTTGATTTAATATGTAATATTAAGTTTAAGTACTAAATTAATATTTGCCACCAAGTTTAATTATATATGGGCCATGAGATGGACCATTTATATTTATAGAGATGGACTTAAGATGGGCTTTGTTTAAAGAGTTTAAATCAGCCAATTAGTTATCTAATTTGATATGGAGTGGGCCTTATCTAAGTGTTAGAGAAGCCCATACGCCCATAACCTTAGCCCAACTTATTAAGGGTTAACGAGGTCAAAGGCTAAGGTTATCCATGTAGCTAAACAATACCTACTAACTCAAAAAGCAAAGCCATATATATACATTGAGTGTGAGACACTCAATCTATTAAGTGCATGTAGTTTGAGTGTGAGACACTCAAGCTATGACAATACATGTGACTTGAGTGTGAGACACTTAAGTTATTATTATTATTATTATTAAATTGGTTTTTGTTTAAGTTAGTGGAGAGTGTAGAGATAACACACTTTTAACACATTTGACATATTGAGAGCAAATTTGATATTTTTATAAAAGAGAGAAAAAGGTTGAGAGTATCTTCCTCCTTCTTCTTCTTCAAGTGTAGAGAATTCAAATATACACAAGGGTTATGTTCTTTCAAGTCAAGGCCATTAGTGTACAAGAGTTGTACAATACCACATCCATCATCCATTGGAGGTTGCATCTTTGTTCTATACATTCAAGCTTGGAGGAGCTCTAACAAGCATCTTGGGTCAAAGAAGAGAGGCTTGTGGGTAGAGCTTCACCACCCTTAGAGATCTTCCTTGTGCAACTTGTGTGTTTTGAGCTAGAGACTTTACGCTTGGGGAGCTTGGAGCTTATAGATCAACATCAACCAATACTTGTCGAGCGTACTACCAACTAAGGAGTTTTACAAGTGTTACCAAACTATTAGTTGATAGGTCTTA
Organism: Macaranga tanarius; assembly: GCA_949673435.1. Taxonomy (NCBI): domain Eukaryota; kingdom Viridiplantae; phylum Streptophyta; class Magnoliopsida; order Malpighiales; family Euphorbiaceae; genus Macaranga; species Macaranga tanarius. The sequence continues at coordinate 4,659 of CATIWO010122261.1, read as the reverse complement.
TGGTATAGTAGGATGACTTGGTTGTTTGTTGTTGAAATATTGTTCTTGATGCATATTTTAACTATGTATTTTCTATGTAATATGATCTATAGGCATGGATAGATTCATATGTTGATGCAAGAGTTGCATGTATTGATGCAAGAGTTACATATAATCAAAATTTAAAAATTTCGCATGTTTTTAGTTGCCTATGAATCTCATCCCTTCAAGTGGTATCAGAGCCTATTATCACATGAATTATATGCTAAAAATTATATTAATTGCAAGTATTATGATTAAACATGATGTTGGTTACAAGTGTTATAACTGTGGGCATCATTTGGTATTGTTTATGTAGAGGGCACACGACCATGTACATGGCCATGTAGTATTCTACCTATTTTTACTAGGTGATACACAGCCATGTATAGGCATATATAGGCGTGTACAATTCTGATTTCAATATACTTTTAGTTATATGGCCGTGTACCTTTTGCACAATGCTAGCACGATGTATATTGGATAATGTTTTACACATGTTTGCTTAGCTTGCTACTTCAAATAACATGTAATAGTTGTCTATTATTGAATGTTAACTTGTCATTCATGCAAGGATTGATCATGGACTTAGTTTACATCCTTGTTTTGTAATAATAATTAAGTTTATTATTATAGTTATGTAATTAAGTGTTAGTTGCATAGATTATGATGTAAATTATTTGCCTTAGTATGCTAAGGATGAAATGTAAATCACAAGAGTTATGACTTAAAGATTGAAGTGTTCAATTGGAGGCCCATTCAACCTTTGGTGGCATGGACCAAAGCTCACAGTGATGGTGACTAAGGAGGCTCATGGAATGAAGGCTTTTATTGGGCTAGGCCCACTTGTAATTATTATAAGTGTTAGAATAGGCTTAAGAAAGGCCCATGATCAATCCTTATTTGTGCATCCATTTTGCATGTTCAATGTATATATGTGATATGTATATTGAGGCATGCTATATATGTATGTGATATGTATATAGATGGATGTAGGATGCTATGCAATATATGTATAAGATATGTATGTTGTGAATGATTGGCATGAAATATATGTATGATATATATATGTTGTAAAATGGCTAATGTACAAAGTGAGACCTTAATTAAAGACCTGCAAATCTTCTAATTAAATTTAGGTCTAGGCTCTCCATTGGAGCAATAACTTGCATGGTTTTGGACTTGTTTACATCGGCTATAAATACATAGGGGTGGGCATAAGGCCCAAGAGATTCATGTAGTATTATTATTAAGCATGAGATGTTGTGGGTGTATGGATACATTATGGGCCAAGAGTGACAAATAGGAGTACCTGAGGTTTATAGTGTTTAAATCCATACATTTCACTGATCCAATGGTATGGACCTAACTAATGTTAAAGGCCAATAATGGTAATTAGGTGTACCTGAGGCCCGTAACATTAGAAGCTGGATAAATGGAATCTCACATGAGATGTAATGGATAAGAGTTGTCCACTTAATAAGAACTATTATTACAAGAATGGAAATGTGTACCTGAGGGATAGTAGTGGCCTATTAAGAAATCCATTACCCACTAGAAATCCATCCAACAAGGGATTTCCGTTTCCTACTTAGAAGTGTAGGATTTGCCAAGTTAGTGGGAGACCATTATAATTAAAGACCAAAGTGATTACAATGACATGCAACTAAACAATCTTATTACCTTTTGCTGAAATTAATAACATGAGACCTATAAACCCACTTTCCATCATACTTGATGACAACAATAGGATCACGGGCCCTAATTTCATAGATTGGCTAAGGAACCTAAAAGTTATTCTACCTTCCGAAAAGATACTCTATGTGATAGAATAAAACTTTCTCGGGCCCCTTCTCGAAAATGTTTCCTAAGAGGAGAATGATACTCTTGAGAAATGGAAGGATGATGATATGCAAGCACGTTGAATTATGTGGGCTTCCATGAGCACTGAGATCCATTGGCAACATGAGAAGTACACAAATGCAGAGGAAATCCTACTACACCTTTAATAGTTGTTTGGTGAGCATAATAGGATCACCAGGTATGAGATATCTAAGTGGTTGTTCTGTGCTAAGATGAGAGAGGGAGAGGATGTTGGAGCTCCTATGAACTCCATAATTAGACTTATGGAGGAGCTAGAGAGTCTAGACTTCACAATGGACTTCCACCTCTAAGTGGACTTTGATCCTTCAATCCCTTCCTAAATCTTTCGGGCAAACCATCGCCAACTTTCATATGAACAAAATTGAGTGCACTCTTGTAGATCTCATAAATATGCTTGTGATGGCCTAAAAGGCCATTCAAGGGAGCAAAAGGAAGAAGGTTGCACTTATTACTTCTTCTAGTAGGGCTAAGAAAAAGAACAATAAAAAGAAGAAAGGCAAGGTAAGTGTTGTCAAGCCCACGGGAGGGATAGCCAAGAATAGGAGCAAGGCCACCATGAGGAAAGACAAAGGCAAGGGAAAGTGTTTCCATTGCCAAGGTGAAGGGCATTGGAAGAGAAACTGTCCAAAGTACATAGAGTCTCTCAAGACCAGGGAAAAGGGCAAGGATGAAGAAGGTAAGACTTTCTCTAGTTTATATACTTCTAAATATTCTAAGAGCTCATATAATGCATAGGTGTTGGATGCCAGTGCAAGTTCTCACATTTGTTCATCCTTATAGGATCTAAAAAATGAGAGAATGTTGAGGCCAAATGAAGTGACCTTAAAGCTTGAGAATGGAGCAAGTGTTGCAACCAAGGCTATAGGATCCACTTCTATTGATTTGCATGATCATATTTTGTTATTAGATGATATATTATATGTACCTAATGCCTTTAAAAATATTATCTCTATCTATAGTTTGACTAGTAGGGGTTATGAATTCCTTTTTGATAGAGACGTATGTAAAATTTATTTTGGAAATAAATTGATTGGCATGAGTTATGTGATATATGGTTTATATTATATTGATAATATGTCTCATAACATTGAACCTCAACCTAATGTGTTAATTGAAAATGCCTCTAACTCTAAATATCTTTGGCACTTGAGATTATGCCATATTGTAGAGGATAGGATCATGAAGTTAGAAAGGATGGGAATCTTGAGTAATCTTGAATTCGTATTCAATCCGACTTGTGAGGCTTGTCTTCATGGCAAGATGACTAGATCACCATTTGTTGGACAAATGGCAATAGCCAATAATATGTTGGAGATCATACATAGTGATGTACGTAGACCATTTAGTGAAATGGCTAGAGGTGGTTTCTACTATTTTATTACCTTTATAGATGATCTATCAAGGTATGGGCATTAGTTTCTTATGAAGAACAAAAGTGAATCCTTTGAAAAGTTCAAGGAGTTCAAGGCCCAAGTAAAAAACCAAACTGGGAAAAGTATTAAAACTCTTAGATCGGATCGAGGAGGTGAGTACTTGAGTACTGAGTTCATTGAGTTCTGTAAGGAATATGACATTGTATCACAACTCATACCACCCGAAACACTATAGTTGAATGGTGTGTTCGAGAGGCGTAATCGTACCCTATTAGATATGGTTCATTCCATGATGAGCTACACCGATCTTCCCATATCACTTTGGGGTTTTACACTCCAAACAGCCTCCTACATCCTTAATCGAGTTCCATCCAAGTCTATTCTTACCATACTATATGAGATATGGCATAGTAAGGCACCAAGTCTTAAACATGTTAAGATTTGGGGGTGCCCGGCTTTTATCAAAAAGCTAAAATTGGATAAGTTGGATGCAAAGTCGATCAAAGGGAAGTTTGTTAGATATCCTAAAGATAGTTTAGGATATTGCTTTTTATCTTCCTATTGAACAAGTTGTTGTTATAAGCAGAGATGTCATATTTCTTAAGAAAGAATTTCTTAAGGAAGATGGCAAAGGAAGGAAGATAATGTTAGATGAGGAGCCATCTAAAGAAGCCCAATAAATTTATCAAATGGACATTGATCAACCCGAGGATACTATTCTAATTGAGAATGTCATCACACTGACTCCTAGAAGGTCTAGTAAGGTATCTCATCCTCTAGAGAGATACGATTTTCTTCATGATATGCAAGAGTTGCATGTTCATGAAGAAAGCATTCATGTTGATGATCCTACTATATATAAAGAAGCTTTATGTGATAAAGATTCTTTAAGATGGCTTGAGGCATTAAAATCTAAAATAGATTCCATGTATGCAAACCAAGTCTAGACACTTATTAATCCACTTGAGGGTATTATACCTATTGGGTGTAAATGGATCTTTAAGAGAAAGATTGGTGTAGATGGGAAGGTAGAGACCTTCAAAGTAAGGCTTGTAGCGAAAGGGTTTCACTAAAGGCAAGGGATTAACTATAAGGAGACCTTCTCGCCAGTAGCCATGCTTAAATCTATTCAGATTCTTCTTGCTATTGCCGTACACTATGATTATGAGGTTTAAAAAATGGATGTCAAGATTGTCTTTCTTAACGGTTATGTTGAGGAAGACATTTTTATGGAGTAACCTAAGGGTTTTGAATCCGAGGAAAGCTTAAAAGTGTGCAAGCTTCATAGATCTAATTATGGTGTCAAACAAGCTTCAAGGAGTTGGAATCATTACTTTGATAAGGCTATTCGTTCTTATGGTTTTATTAAGAATGAGGATGAGCC
>CATIWO010122251.1:0-12205 GCA_949673435.1 Macaranga tanarius | reverse complement strand
AATAGAAAATTAGAACTATATTATTTAATATTAAAATTTGGTACTATGGTGATTAATAAAATTAATAGAATTATTCATATAATACCAAAAATTAATAATTTTTTTTAATAATGTTAACAAATTAGCGACGGATTTTTATATTCGTCGCTAATTAGCGACGGATTTGACTTCCGTCGCTAATTTGAGCGACGGATTTAATATCCGTCTGTAATCAGCATCCGTCGCTAATCCGTCGGTAATTAGCGACGAAAAACTGTCCGTCGCTAATTTCCATCGGTAAATCGTTACATTCTAGTAGTGATGGTAAGGCCATTGAATCTCAAATTGTACATCATGAGCGAAAGGGGAAAAGGTAGGTGAGTACCAAGATTTTCAAAGCTTACAATAATAGGCAAATCACTGACAAAAATTCAAAGCTAAAGAACCACATTTCAACATTGAAAAAGAAAAATCAGGCCTAAATCCAGGAATTTCAAGGGGTTCATGATACAATCAAACAGAAAATAAAGACTGTGAAAAAGGTAAAAAAAATAATAATAATTATTCAAGAAGGAACTAAAGATTCAGACTTTGGTAGCTGAAAGTGAAGTGGAAAAGCCAGAACTTTCAAGAAGCCAACATAAAACACCACATTGACTAGAGTTATAACATCTTATATACACCTAGTTGGGCCAGTAAGCAAAATAGGCATGTGGGCATCCAATATTTAACCAAGCAAAGAAGATTAGGGAGTGATTAATTGAATATTTTAGTAAATGGCCTAAATATCAAAATGGAGAACCGTATGACATATATGACCTATAAAGGGACTAGAAAAAATATCTGTGAAGATTAGAGGTTAAAAAAAAAAGACCTGGATTTTGGTTTTCTGAAATTGAAAATTTTGGCTAATATAGGACCCAAAAAAATTAGGCCAATGGGTTACCAAAAAAATTGAAAAGTCTAGACAATGATACTGAAACAAAAGTCAATTTTTTTAAAAAAAAAAAAAAGAGCAAAAAGAAGAAGAAGAAAAATTAAAACTTTGAGTATCAATAGTCAGATATATGTGAACAAAGAACACAAGACTGGAATCTGACACTAATGCGAAGTGTTTTGCACATAATTACAAATCTGGTTCCAGTATGGATATGTATGAGCACACCTGTCTTTATCAGATGTATCCACCTAGTGACTCAATTATCCGAACTAATAATCTCATTGGTGTTACTACTTGGGTAACAGCTCAAAAAAGATTAGAAAATTGCAGAAGGGAAGAATTACTCAATGTACCATAGCAGAAGGCCTACCATGGATATACTCAAACCATACCAGTGCAGCAGGGGACATATTATACATCCTACCTGAATCAAACAAATAAAATCACTTAAAGTTCTTAAAGAATAAAGCAGATTTAAAAAAAATTAAATGATTGAAGTTGCAAGAAACATAAGACAATTTTTTACCTATAAAATAGTAAAATAACAACCAAGCAGTAGGCTAAACAACACAAAAATGAAAAAAAATTAATTAATAACACAAAAAATAATTAGACAGAGATTATAAGACATTAGATATTAAAGACACATACATCAAGTATATAAATGAATGTTGTTTTGAAACTTGACATGGTTAACAAAGACATCAAAACAAATAAATTTAACTCCTGTTTTAGTATGAACTGTTCTAAACTAAATAGAAGCAAGTAGTATAACACAATCCCACACCCACTAGGTTAGAGACATAAATTCACTGTCAATTCTCCTATCCACCTACTTGCACACTATGCTTTTGAAACTAAACACCAACCAAAAACAAGAATAAAAAATTAAAATTAGGCATAATCCAAGAGGGAAAACGCATCATCCTTTCTAAACCAAAGTTCCAAACTGTACCTTTAAAGCTTAATTCTTTTAAAGAAACAAATCTCCAATCCAAAAAAGAAACATGAAGAAAAGACATATAACATGAAGGAAAGACAACATACCCAATCCAAGAGTAATCAGATATAGCTTCTTCTCATCAGCTGTTCCAAGTTGACCAAATTTTCTGGCTTTACATCTCCATGCACAAACCTTGCTTGAACAGAGCCCAACATTGTAAGAAACGGTATCTCATTGCAGCTTAGAGAAAATGCAAAAGATAACAAAAGAACATGAGAAAAGTAAAGCATGCAGATAGAAACTCACCCCTTCGTGTGAAGCTTTTCAAGAATTGATATTGCCTCCACAACAATGCATGCCACCATATTCGGAGACATCCTGTTGCAGGTACTCGCACATTAAATGGCCAGGGGGCAGAAAAAGAAATGAAGGTGAAGAAAAGCATGATCAATACGTTTTGTTTTTGTGTGCTCACGTCTCTCTCTCTCTCTCTCTCTCTGTATATATATATATATATATATATATATATATATATATATACAGAGAGAGAGAGAGAAGGACTGTTTCTTACGATTGGCCAAGGAAATTCCAAACATCCCACGAACTGGGCCCAAGCATGTCCATAACCTGAAATATTTGTTTAAGTATATTCCTTTCAAAAAGATCAAGTAAATTCAGCCATTTTTATTATAAAGAGCTCGCAATCATCACTCACCAGAATGTAGAAATCCCCTTGGCGACCCTTGTAGTGTACCCAAGGAATTCCATAACACCCATTTAGGGAACTTTTCAATTTAAAAAAGAAAGAAACCAGGTTAATAAGAAATGAGGAATCAAATAATAAGTTGTAAACATGTGAAGTTCAAAAGGATAAAATCTTAGAACACCAATTCAGATGAATAAAGTTATATACTTATACACTTGCCACTCATAAAGAGGGCCATAATTCCAACCTTTGGTATTTTGGTGCTTAAATTTCAACGCAACCTATAAGGATAGGAACTCAATGCATCAAATTATAAGTTTTTATAGCTTTAAATCCATAGACATGGAAATGAAGTCTTTAGTCATACCTCAACTGCATCTGGTCAGTTCTATCACTACCACTATTTACCCTTCTGCCAACATAGACTTGGCTAAAACCACCCTTTCCTAACTTTTTTTCTATTTTATATATAGGAGAATTGCCAACTTGCACCTACACACAGTATACTAACATTATCTTCACTGAAACTCTAATTTAAAAATTCATGAATTGCTAAAATTTAGAGAAGAGGTTAATCAAAATTGTACAAATTCAAGGGAAATAAACTAACCAACTCAGCCAATGACCATTAACAATTGTGCTAAAAGTTTAGAAGGACCATCACTATCTATATATATACAAATAACCAATTCCATATCATTTAAAAGAGCAAAAGGCAAAGAGGGCACAGGGGAAGGATGTAACTAAGGAAGTTTTGTTAGTTAACACAAGCAAGAATGAATCCAATTTTAGCTAAAGAAATAGCAAATCAATGTATAAATCAACTTAACAAGAATGACAAGTAAATGGCCAGTACCCTATCCGGAACTGGAGTTGTGCTTCCTTCGTCTTCAACTCCCATTGCCTTTCTGCACTCCCTCCTTCCATTGTAATATCTTTGTCTGCCACTACCTTAACTCGGTTATAACCAGGTTCAGCAGCTCCTATAGTCGTAGCTTCAACCTCACAAGGTTCTGGATCCAAATTAATCAACCTAATGCCTCGACCTCTTCCTACAGCAGTTGGCCTAGTGGGTATTACTGGTGAAGCCCCTTTTGCTATACCTGTGGCACTGCCACCCCTTCCTCTACCACCAACTCTCCTTCTGGTCCTATTTTGAACAGGTTGTATAAAATTAACTGTTGGGTTGATAGGTTGTTGGAGAGTCTGAAGATCACCAAGACGCTTTAATCTCCGGGCTCCACTTCTCAATTCTTGCATCCTCAACCCATGCAATTCACATTCCACTTAGTTCCCCTGATATCCTTTCAGATCTCCTTTGAAAAAAGGGGGAAAATAAGAAAAATCCTACCAGCATTAGAGATATGAGCTCACAAAAACACTAAATGCAACGATAGAGGAAACAGAGAAAGAAAAGGGGAAAAAAACTGACCTTTGTAGCTACATTTTCGAATCAAAGTAGCGATAATTTGTCTGGTAGAATTATCAGCTTCAACTAACAATACCCTCAATATTAATTTTTGTTGTTGGAGAAGACAAAAAACCAGCAGTGCTTGTTGTTCTTGAAATCATTTTTCCATTGGAAATATAATTTATATTATTATTCCTTTCACTTCCACTTCCAACTGAACAAGAATTAGCATTAGATTCCACCATCAACACCACCTGTATTAACCGATCAAAATTTTCCCATTAAAACGTCATTTTTTTTTCAAAAGAAAAAAAAACAATCTTTAACATACTATCTTATTGCTATTTTATTATGTCAAATCAGAAAAGCATAGAATAGAAGAGAAGATAGAGAGTGGAAGAGAATTCTTGACAAAGAAATATTCAATTTTTAATAGCAATTTGTGGGGGAATAAGAAGAAGAAGAGGATGGTTTTGCTTTGATTTATCTTGTAATATCGGTCACTTTGGTGCTGATTGTTACATGTATGTGTATCGTATCTATCTGATCATGAAAACCAATAAAAAGATTTAGGTATTTTCATTTTGAAGTTTTTTATGGATCTCGTCTAAGAGTAAAGAAGGTGATGAAGCAAATGTACCGGCAATTGTATTTTTATAACGTTAATGCTATAGGCAATAGTCGGTCATTAACTTAAAATAGGAGGTTAAATATCCATTTATACTGGTGCAAACATTTACAATATAGAATGACTCTCCAATTTGATCTAAACAAATTTTAGGGCCTACTATACTCCCAGTGCAACAAGTGAGGGTCCAATTTAGACCTTTTTCCTAAATTAAAAACATGTTTCCTAGATATGCTAAAATTATTGATTTTTTTAAGTAATTGACTCTTTATTTGAATGTACATATTTTTTTATAATTTGAACTATTTATAGGAGTAAATTTATATGTGGGTGAAATTTATTTATTTATTTGAAATAATTGATATTAAAAATTAACTATATTTTGACTAATTTAATTTAACACAGACTATATATACACTATAATTTAAGATTGAAATATTGTTTAAAAGAGAACAACAATTAATCTGAATAGTTCTAAGCTGCGTTCAATTTATTTATTCCAAGATAAAATTGTTTAGAAAAGTGAGAAAGTATAAACAAGTAGAAGAAAAGCAAGAATGATAATAAGATCATGTTACCTTGAATTTTCTTTTGCAATAGCTCCCAGCTTTCCTCATAACCCAGACACCGCATCTCGAAAATGAAACTGCGGGGATGTATGGACGCAGCTACTTCTCGGTTGTGGGAAGTAAGCACTATCTTACTGTTCAACCCCAGCAGGAAGCCAACGCTGATAGATCTCCAGTCTTCAATGCTTGCTATATCGTTGAGGACCACCAAGACTTTTAGTTCTTCTTGTCGCTTATAAATCATTTCTGCTACCTCTTCATCCTCCATCTTCGCAATCTGACATCTCTGCCTTTCATCAGGGGGGGTAATTTTGGAGAAAATCTTTTTCCATATATCTATTTTTTTTGCAATCTTTAGAGACATGAACCCAAATCCAGATTTTAAAATGATCATTAACTTTCTGATGATGGTAGATTTATTTGGCAAGACAAGTCTTACCCAAGCCGCTCATACCATATATCGAAATGACTGGACAATTATCATTTTCGTCCACCAATTTTGCCACCAAAGACTTTGTGTCTTTCTCTAAACCAACAACGTCAAGTTCAGGAACATGACCATAATTTTGTTGTGGTTTGAACCAGGGTTTTAAAAAACGGCAGATATGCTTTGTTGTGGTTTGAACCAGAGTTTTAAAAAGTAGCCGATATTGTGCGTATCGGCAGTTTCATACTGGATTTTGAGGGTGCCGATCTGAGATTATGGCGTTCCGTGTTGGCTAGATGGGTTTGGTTGATGAGCCGCCCACAACACGGCTGAATCGGACGTACCGGCCATTTTTTTCCGTGTTGTCCGTGTTGGCTGCGAAGGAAGAAGGCACCGACTTTTACAGAAAGAAGAAGAAGGCGTTTACAGAAAGAAGAAGAATCTAGGCCCAACAAGAAGAAGAATTCGCAGGCACCGGCTTTTACAGAAAGAAGAAGAAGGCGTTTACAGAAAGAAGAAGAATCTAGGCCCAACAAGAATAAGAAACCAATCTAGGCCCAATTCCAATTTTTTCCTTTTTGTATATAATTTTTTTTCCTTAATGTATATAAGTGTATTTTATTTCTTAACAAAATTTTATTTGTGGTAATTATTTTTAATTGTTTAATTGATGAATACACTTATATAATTTGTAATTATTTGTGGTAATTATTAAAATTGTAATTTGTAATAATTTTACATTACTAAAATACAATTATTTAATTATCAAAAATTTGAAAGATTCTTTTATATCAAATAATTATTATATCAAAAAGAATAATTTTAATGTTATATTTATTGTTATTTTTATTTAAATTAATATTTTTAAGTGCAAACATACATTTTTAAAGTTATTATTAACTTATAGTATTAGGTTTTACAATTTATTTTACTTTTTTTTTTAATATGACTTGTTTTGCTGAAAATGACGTGTAATTCATGGTAGCGTCGAACGATACATTTTGATTCAGTCCGATTCCGTTACACTGATACCGATACCGATACCGATACGTTTTCTGATACCATTATTTAAAACCCCGGTTTGAACCGTTCTTGCTTGCCAATAACAGTAGATGAATAAGGACTCTTTGGTACTGAATCTATCACTCCATAATCACATAATTGTTTTTTCAAATGGGAAATGTGGGCAGTAACTTCCTTCAATTTTGAGCTGAACTTGAGTAGTTTTGGTGGCTCAATAGCTATCAAATTTTATGCGAGAAATTAGTCCGAATGCAGTGAGTTCTGAACACAAGTGATTTTTATCAATATATATAATGTATGTATTCATTAATTTTCAATTAATAATACCTGTTAGTTTTCCATCAATAAAAGCTGCATGATCCATGGCAAAAACATCTATGCAATCCTCTGCTTGGTAAACAATCTCCTCAAGTTCTGCAATGCAAATGCGCACTCTTCTATCATTGTCTCCGGCTTTTGCGGTTGCATCCTTGAACAAGCCCACCAACCATTTTAGTTCATGCTTCAACTCGTTTACAGTGCTTTTCATTGTAAAGAAGTGTTCCACTTCTTTTGTCACATGACTAGTAATTGAATTAGCAATTGATGTCAAAACGGAGGACAGAGCTGGAAGGAGAAGGGTCTGGGCAATTGCTATTGCCATTTTTGCCTCTAAATTTGTTCTTAAGCAATAAAACAATTACACTCTCTTTCTTTTGAATCAAACTCGATCAGAGATGCCCCTTACATAGGAGCTCTAAATAGTCCGGTTCTCATTCATTTTAGAAAAATATTTTATTAACTGAAAATTAAATTATTTTAAAAATAAAATTTTAAAATTAACTTTGCTAATAGAAAATTTAATATTATTAGTTTTTATTTTATTTTTTTATTTTTTTTTTTGAAAAATGGAAGGATTTCATTAAACAATATCAGAGACTAAAAGAGCAACAATAGACGGTGGTGGTTCATCTAAACAATCCACCAGGCCTGATGTAATGACTGAGCTCCTTGCAAGTAAATGAGCAACAACATTGGCAGTCCTGTAAACAAAACAAAGTTTAACTTCACGAAAACTTGAAAGTAAATCCTTACAATCAGCTATTACTAAACCGAAACTAGAGGGAGTTGTAGAGCTTCGCAAACTTTCGATAACAATGTTTGCATCAGATTCCAAAATGAACCTGTCCAGACCCTGCGTCTTCAACCAACTGAGGGCTTCCTTTATACCCAAAGCCTCTGCCTCTTTCACTGAAGGAACACCATAACAGCACTTATGGAAAGCACCTCGAAAACCACCTTCATGGTCTCTAACAATGCAGCTTATTCCAAATTTACCAGCTTGAGAGAAGAGAGCTGCATCGATATTAACTTTTAACCAGCCGTCTGGAGGTTTCGACCATTTCACCCCACCATCTGACTTGTTGATCCATTTAGACTCATACCCTTTTCTTGTCAATTGAGCAGACTGCCACTGTGTCAAATGACCTCCTGCTGCATTGAGAATGGACCTGGTAGACCTCGGTTTTCTTTGCCATATGACTCCATATCTAGAGTGCCAATTCTGCCAAGCTATCATTGCCAACAAAGCTCCTTCTTCTGCTGTTAATTGTCCAAGAGTCTGAAAAAGCCAATCTGTAAATGATATGATTCCAGGGGATACCTGGACTAAAGCCCCTTGTTGCCAACAACTAAGAGCAACTTGACAATAAAATAAACAGTGCGAGGTTGTTTCCTCTTCAACACCACAAATAGCACAGGTAGGAGAAATATTCACACCTCTGCTTCGAAGAGCAGATGCGGTAGGCAGTACATTATTACAGGTGCGCCAGAGGAAATTACGGACTTTTTGAAGGACTTGCAACTTCCAGAGTCTGTCCCAATTAAAATTAGGTGGCATTGGATACTCACCAATAATTTGGCGATAACAGCTCTTCACACTGAATAACCCTTTACTGTCTTTTTCCCAAATTAGTTCATCTGAGACTCAACGACTACTCAAAGGAATTTGGAGGATCAACCGATTATCCTGTGGATTGAATAATTCCGAGCACAAATTCACATCCCACCCAGACCCATCAGTCTTTATCAAATCTGAAACAGTAAGATCTTCCATACCTGCTGGACACTCTGTCGTAATATGGGGCTGACAGTCGTTCAGTAGCCATGCATCATTCCATACTGAGATGACAGCTCCATTTCCAACCCTGAACCTGCTTCCGGCTGCAATAAAATCTTTAGTAGCCCAAATACTTTGCCAAACAAAACTAGGATTGGATCCAAGGTTCGAATGAAGAAAGTCAGACTTTGGAAAGTATCTAGCTTTCATCAATCTAGACACCAGAAGGTTAGGATGTTTAATAAATCTCCATGCCTGTTTGCTGAGCATGGCTATGTTAAAATCCCTAATTCTCTGGAAAACCTAACCCACCCATTTTCTTAGGAGTACAAAGTGAATCCCAACTTAACCAACGCACACCTTTGCCATTCGAACTACTGCCTCTCCGCCAAAAACCATTCATCATACGCTCAATTTCAGAACACAGAGTTTAAGGCAATAAAAAAATATTCATGGCAAAATTTGGGATGGCTTGAACTACTGTACGCAGCAAAATCTCTTTACCCGCTCTACTAAGAATTTTGTTGTTCCAACTTTGAAGATGATGCCACACCTTATCTTTGATAAAACCCAGAATCTGCCTTTTATTCCGACCAATAAGACTAGGCAAACCAAGGTAACGACCTTGATCTTGAGTACTATTAACCCGAAGCAAATTGCATATATCAATGGCAATATTCTCATTGACATTAGGACTGAAAAGAACATTTGACTTTTGGAAATTTACACACTGCTCTGAAGCCTCCTCATATGACTGAAGAATTTGTTTGATAGTTAATCCTTCTTGACGAGATGCTCTGAAAAAGAGGTAGCAATCATCAGCAAAAAAAAAGGTGGGAAATGGATGGAGCCCCCTACTAATTTTGCAACCATGGATTTGAGATTGAGCTTCACGTCTATTAATTAAAGAACTCAGCCCCTCTGCACAGATGATGAAAAGAAATGGACTTAAGGGGTCCCCTTGACGGATGGGGTCCCCTTGAGCTTCACCCAGTTTATCAACTCTTTCGGACTCGTTTGATGAAGACATAAAGTTGATAAAAGATCTCTCTTTAACAGAAGAAGAGAAAACAGAAAGAAGTCCAAAAGAAAGGAAAAAACAAGAAGAAAAACAAGGAAAAGCTTAATCTGGAAAACCCTGAAACACACGAAAAGAACAAAAAACAAACACTTGTCACAGAGACAAGACAAAACCTTGTCACAGAGACAAGACCCTTATATTAATTCAAAGTGGCCTGAAACTAATTAAACAGTGAGGGAAGCCCCAAAAAGACAAAAACTTAGAACAAAGGTAGTTGACAGACACCATTGGCAGAGCTCCCTTTTTTACTTTATTAACAACTTAACATAAAATAATTTTATATGGAGTATAACATATCTCTAATCCAGGGTGTCGTGTGTTTTATTAATTTTAAAAAAAAATATAAAATAATTTTACATGAAAAAATAATTTAGAGTGAAACAGTGAAATGTAGTTATTTATATATTAATAATATAATGAGGGTAATAGAAAATTTCCTACTGCCCTCCTCAAGATATAAAAAGATCTTTATCCAACAAAAATTAATTAAAGTCTCCTAAAATTACCAGCAAATAGTAACTGCTATAATCAGTTGATAGGAGTTATTTTTAAAAAATTTTACTGTCCTTGGATATGAAGAGGTTTCAAATCTTGAAATTCTCAATTTAAAAGGGAAGAAATATCCATATTGTACGGTCATTAATATCTAGTTGATATAATTCGTATATTTTTGTAAAAATCGCTTTTGGATTTCTATGTCAAGGTTCAAAAGACAAATGCTATGGGCTATTGGCCCATTATTTATATTGGTTAATTATGTTACGACTCTAGTTTCATGGATCATAGATGGATAGGTTTCGTTCAATTATTACTCTCATAGTATCCGTATATATAAGTTGAATTTCTCATAATAAATGATCATCACAATCAATCATTCACAAAATCACAATTTGTTTTCTCTGTAGGGTTCTTGCTATGTTTATCTTTGTTGTTCTGGTTTTTGTTTTTTTAATTCAAATACTTTTCATTAATATTTTATAGGACAACTACGCCCATTGCAATTTTTTTAAAAAAATTGTCCCCATGATACGGGGACATTTAATTTTTTTTTTAGGGGAAAAGAATTTGTGCTCGAGACTATAAATCCTTTCCCTATTTTATAATATTGATGGTCAACATTGTCAGCAGAAATAAGAAGACGTCTCATTCGCAAGAAACTTAAAAAAAAATTGCAGTTAAAGTATAACATTATTTTATTTTTTTTGAAGCGAATAACTGAGTAATTCTATGACTAAGTAAATTTCCAATAAGCAGCAGCAATAGTGAACGCATGAAACCAACAATGACAATTTTTTTTTTTTTTTTGAAAGGTTAATGATAAAATATCATAACTGAGGGAAGGAGAGGGATCAGAACCATTTACATGACAAATTAAGTGCACTGAGTTGTCAACACGTAAAAATTTATTGGAACTTAATATTAAGACCTTGTGCGCATCTCCTCCCAAAACTAGTCTCTAAAATTGGTAAAATCTGAATTGGATTCTTGTGAAACTGAAAATGATCAAATGTCAGGACACGGACATAGTAATCTGAAAAAAAAAAAAAAAAAAAAACACAAGCACTAAGATTTTTTTTTTTTCAGAAAAAAAACAAGGAGCCTGTAAAATGGGGGTCTCTGATACAAATTTGATCCTTAGCTTCTAATCAACCACTCTAAATTACTATACGAAATGTTAACCTTGATCACCTCTAATTGGATGAATTCCTTAAAATATGGAAAGTAGGAGTTGCTTTGATTTGGTTTAGTAGTAATGTATAAGGTTATACAAAATTAACATTATGTAATGTACTGTAAGAGACACTTGTTAGGCGTATTACACACAAAGACTATATTTATAATATATATTTTAAATATTTTACATTTAATTAATAAAAATATAATAATTATTCATTTAACCATTAGCATATAAAAAATTTAATCAATAAAAATATATTAATTATTCATTTAACCATTAGCATATAAAAATTTATTCATGTAGTATATATTCCTATGTTATGTAAAAGTTTTGCCTCGGAACACTACTAGAAAATAGGATTTTACCGACGGATTTCGTCATTACCGATGGATTCTGATCCGTCGGCAAAATGCTCGTCGCTAATTTTTACCGACGGAATCATTTCCGTCGGTAATTAGCGACGAAAATGTTTCCATCGCTAATTAGCGACGGAATCGTTTCCGTCGCTAATTACCGACGGAATATTTTCCGTCGCTACTTACCGACGGAATCTTTTCCATCGATAATTAGCGACGGAATTTTCCATCGGTAATTATATTTTTATTAATTTATTAAATTTTTAGTTTTTTATTAAATATTTAAATTTAACCTGTTGAAAATTATTAATTTTTTATATTATTTCACATGTTGAAAATTATATAAACATTCATTATAATAAAAAA
>CATIWO010122209.1:0-10177 GCA_949673435.1 Macaranga tanarius | reverse complement strand
AAAGTCATATTTATATATTAAAATTTTTAAAATATAATTTTAGTTCATTTTTACTAGTAAACTATATTCATTTAATATCCAATAATAAAATAAAATAGTTAAATACATGCAATAACTTTTGTAACTAAGTATATATGCTCTCTTACAAAATATTTTAATAATTTTAATAATATTTTATTAGATAATTAATTAGAAAATATAAAAAAACAATTAAAAATTTATTTATTGATATTTTTTTAAAAAATAGCAAAAATTGAAATGGAATTAGCAACGGAATTGAATTCCATCGCTAAAATTAGCAACGGAATTCGATTTCGTCGCTAAAATTAGCAACGGAATCGAATTCCGTCGCTAAAAGTCATTAAGAAAATTTTATTACTTATAATAATAAATTTTGTATTTTTTAGAAATGGAAAATTTCGTCGATAAACGTATAAATAGAAACAGATTGATCGTCCGTCGCTATTTAGCTACGGAATTATTCCTTCGCTAATTAGAAATGGAAAATTCTGTCGCTATTTTCCATTCAATATGTTCGCACCAACGTTCCTGCAATAATTTAGCGACGGAATAGTTGTCCCTTTCTAATTCCGTCTCTAATTCCCTTTCTAATTCCGTCACTAATTCATTTAGCAACAGATTTTTATTCCGTTTCTAAAATTTCATAGCAATTTCAAATTTCCATTTTAAATCAGTCGCAATTCCGTTTCAAAATTTGGAAACGGAAAATTCCATTTCTATTTCATTTTTTTCTTGTAGTGAAGTGGATTTGATCCTTCAATCCCTTTCTAAATCTTTCGGGCAAACCATTACCAACTTCTATATGAACAAGATAGAGTGCACTATTGTGGAGCTTTTGAACATGTTTGTGACAGCCCAAAAGGCTATCCAAGGGAGCAAAAGGAAAGAGGTTGCATTTATTGCCAATTCTAGTGGGACTAAAAAAAAGGCAATAAAAAAAAGAAAGGCAAGACAAGTGTTGTCAAGCCCATGGGTGGCATAGCCAAGAATAAGAGCAAGGCCACTGTGAGTGAAGAACAAGGCAAAGGAAGGTATTTCCACTGCCAAGTTAAAGGACATTGGAAGAGGAATTGTCCTATGTTCTTTGAGTCTCTCAAGATAAAAGGAAAAGGCAAGCAAGGAGAAAGTGAGACTTTCTTTAATTTATTTGCTTCTAAATATTCTAAGATCTCATCTAATGCATGGGTATAGGATATCGGTGCAAGTTCTCACATTTTTTTATCCTTACAGGATCTAGCAAATGAGAGAAGGTTGAGGCCTAATGAGGTGACCTTAAAGCTTGGAGATGGAGCAAGTGTTGCGGCCAAAGCTATAGGATCTACCTCTATTAATTTATATAATCATATTTTGTTATTGGAGGATGTATTATAAGTACCTCATGCTTATAAAAACATTATCTCTATCTATAGTTTGACTCAATTTTAGGAGAGATGTATATGAAATTTATTTTGGAAATAAATTGGTAGGCATAGGTTATTTAATACATGGTTTATATTATGTTAATAATATGTCCAATAACACTGAGCCTCTAAATGTTATGAATACTTTACTAATTGAAAATGTCTCTAAATATTTATGGCGCTTGAGATTATGTCATATTGCAGAGGATAGGATCACGAAGTTAGAAAAGATGGGAATCTTGAGCAATCTTGAATCCACATTCTATCCAATTTATGAGGCTTGTCTTCAAGGCAATATGACTAGATCACTATTTGTTGGAAAAATGGCAAGAGCCAATGATGAGTTTGAGATCATACATAGTGATATATGTGGACCATTTAGTGAAATGGCTAGAGGTGGATTCTACTACTTTATAACCTTTATAGATGATCTATTAAGGTATGGGCATTTATTTCTTATGAAGAACAAAAGTGAATCCTTTGAAAAATTTAAGGAGTTCAAGGCCCAAGTAGAGAACCAAACTAGGAAAAATATTAAAACTCTAAAATCAGATCGAGGAGGTGAATACTTGAGTGCTGAGTTCATTAAGTTCCTTAAGGAATATGGCATTGCATCACAACTCGCACCCCCTAGAACACCTCAATTAAATAGAGTGTCTGAGAGGCAAAATTATACTTTATTGGATATAGTACGTTCCATTATAGGCTACACCATTCTTCCCATATCACTTTGGGGTTTTGCACTCTAAATGACCTCTTACATCTTTAATTATGTTCCATCCAAGTCTGTTTCTATCACACCATATGAGATATGGCATGGTAAAGCACCAAGTCTTAAACATGTTAAGATTTGGGGATACCTGGCTTTTATCAAAAAGCTGAAATCGAATAAGTTGGATGCAAAGTCGATGAACGAAAGGTTTGTTGGATATCCTAAAAATAGTTTAGGATATTGGTTTTATCTTTCTACTGAACAAGTTGTTGTTGTAAGCAGAGATGCCATATTTCTTGAGAAAGAGTTTCTTAAAGAATGTGGTAAAGGAAGGAAGATAATGTTAGATGAGGAGTCATTTAAAGACGCCCAACAAATTGATCAAATGGATATTGATCAACTCAAAGAGCCTATTCTAATTGAAAATGTCATCATTCTGACTCCTAGAAGGTCTAAAAGGGTATCTCGTCCTCCAGAGAGATACGATTTTCTCCATGATATGCAAGAGTTGCAGGTTCATAAAGAAAATATTCATGTTGATAATCCTACTACATATGAAGAAGCTTTATGTGATAAAGATTCTTCAAGATGGCTTGAGATAATAAGAACTGAAATGGATTCTATATATGCAAACTAAGTCTGGATACTTGTTGATCCTCCTGAGGGTATTGTACCTATTGGGTGTAAATGGATCTTTAAGAGAAGGATTGGTGCAGATGGGAAGGTAGAGTCTACCTTGGTGCATATTGGGTATTGATCCTCCATTCAGATTCCTCTTGCTATTACCACACACTATAATTATGAGGTTTGGCAAATGGATGTCAAGACTACCTTCCTTAAAGGTTATGTTGAGGAAGACATTTTCATGGAGCAACCCAAGGGTTTTGAATCCTAAGAAAGCTCAAAAATGTGCAAGCTTAATAAATCCATTTGTGGCCTAAAGCAAGCTTCAAAAAGTTGGAATCACCATTTTGAAAAGGCTATCTGTTCTTATGGTTTCATTAAAAATGAGGATGAGCCATATGTTTATAAGAAGATTAGTGGAAGCTAACTCACTTTTCTAGTCTTGTATGTTGATGATATTCTACTCATTGGTAATAATATCAGTATGATTACCTCTACGAAAGTATGGCTATCTAAAACTATCTCGATGAAAGAATTAGGAGAGGCTATATATATTCTCGAGATTCTAGTCTATAGAGATAGATCGAAGAGAATGATAGGTTTATCTCAAAGTCTTTACTTAGAAAAGGTGTGAAGAGGTTCAACATACTTGATTCTATGAGGGAATTATTACCTTTTAGGCATAGTATCCACATATCCAAGGCGATGTCTCCCAAGACAACCGAGGAAATGGCGGAGATGGCCAAGGTTCCTTATGTTTCGGCTATAGAAAGCCTAATGTATGCTATGTTGTGTACTAGGCTGGACATTGCCCATATTATTAGTATGACTAGTAGGTTTTAATCCAATCCAGGCTTAGAGCATTGGGTGGCAGTTAAGGCTATCCTTAAGTACTTGAGAAGGACTAAGGATTTAGTTTTGACTTATGGAGAAGGTGACTTACATCTTATAGGTTTTCACGGATTCTGACTTCCAATCAAATGTGGATGATAGAAAGTTTATCTCTGGGTTTTTCTTCACCTATAATAGAGATGCAATAAGCTAAAAGAGTTCCAAGGAAAGTAACACTGCTGATATCCCTATAGAGGCCGAGTATATAGCTGCATCGGATGCTACTAAAGAAACTGTTTAGATTCAAAAGTTTGTCATCAAATTAGGAGTTGTTCCTTTCATTGAGTCGGCAATTCCTCTCTTCTGTGACAACAATAGAGCCATTGCATTAGCAAAGGAACTGAGGTCTTACCAGAAATCTAAATATATAGAACGGTGCTATCATATTATTAGAGAACTTATTAGAAAAGGTGATGTTCTCATGCAAAAGGTAGCTTCAGTCGATAATATGGTTGATTCACTGACTAAAGCGCTCACTCAATTGTAGTTAGACCGTTATCTTGAGAAGATGGGTCTTAGATATTGTAGTAAATGGCGCTAGTGCAAGTAGGAGATTGTTAGTATAGATGTGCCTTAGTTCGATTCTTGTATGATGATATTGTACTTTTATCCCTATGGTAATAAAATATTTATTTAAATTAAGTATTAATTTTATTTGAATATTTACCCTTTAGTATTATATTAAATGAGTTTATTATCAAGAGTTAAAAATATGACTGACCAACTCATTTAGTACATATACTATAAATGTTCATAGACATTGGATTAATATATCGGTAATATTAATCCATAAACTATCACCTCTGTCTATTTTCCTTGATCAGTATGTGATCTCAATAGTGGGAGGTAGTAAGTCTCATGTTACTTGATATGAGATATTAGAATAGACATGTGGATACTCATGTGATGGGTGGATTGAACTATGATGTAAGATTTATGATTGCATGGAAATTAACTTTTGTCAATAATCATAATCTTGGACATAATGGTGCATATGATCCTTTGACCTAAGGTGACATGGTCATCCACATATGCTTGGTTAAAGTTTGTTACCAATTATATACCTGTGCTAGCCATATATGGCTATATAACGTGTGGTGGCTCTAGTCAGTTATATGTAGGGATGAGTGATTGGCCAAGATGGAATTCATTACCTAGAGTGAATCTGGATAAGATCCTATGCTATCTAAGTTATTCTTGATGAATAAGCACCTAACCAGGTCAAACTCGACTTACCTGAAAAGCGTTTCGATGCTAGAAAAGAGTTTCTAGTAATAGTCGTGTTTTATCGAGAATTAAACTAAAGATGAGGTCATATGATTAAGGCAATTAGAATTTAACTAGACCATGACTCTAGTCAATATCGGGATCTTATAATAAAGGGACATTTAGTGCACGGTAATTACGTTTTATGGTTCTTGTGAATTATGGAAAGCATTCATTTTTAATTGGGTAGTCATGACATCTATGCTAGGGGTCACTCACGACTTATGGGAACTAAATGTGATTAATTAGAATTTTCACATTTAGTATGGAAAGGTGTTTTCATAATATTAAGTATTAATATTATTTTTCATTACCAATTAACCTTGAACCTAGTAAGTCAGACACATAAGAGTTGCACCAATGAAGATAATTATTAATTTAATTATTAATTAAACAGTTTAATTGATTAATTAAATTAATTAAACTGGATTTATGCTTGTGCGAGAATCTAGCATATCCCAAAATTTAAATTCAAAGGTTATGACTAATTTTGATTAATTAAATATTAATTTGGACTTGATTTAATATGCGATATTAAATTCAAGGACTAAATTGATATTTACCTCTAATTGTAATATGGATATGGGCCATGAGATGGACCATAAGGATTAAATGTAATGGATAAGATTTAGGCTTTATTTAAGAGTTAAATAAGCCCATGAGTTGTCTTAATTAGTTTGGTATATATATATATATATATGGGCTTTGTTTAAAAGATAAACAAGCCTAAGACCTTAGCCTAACTCATTAAGAGTTAATGAAGTCAAAGGCTAAGGTTATACTTGTAACCAAACTAATCCAACTTATTTAAAAAGGCAAGGTCACCTAAGTAAAATACTATTCATACATATAGTTAGAGTCATGCATGTAGCTTGAGTGTAAGACACTCAAGCTCACATATGTATGAATCTTGAGTGTGAGACACTCTAGCTATTGTCATATGCATATTTTTTTAAGTTAGTGGGTTTTGTAGAGACAACTAACTAATGCATAAGTGCTCATTCTCTACAATACAAAAAATAGATATCAA
This sequence comes from Macaranga tanarius, assembly GCA_949673435.1. Taxonomy (NCBI): domain Eukaryota; kingdom Viridiplantae; phylum Streptophyta; class Magnoliopsida; order Malpighiales; family Euphorbiaceae; genus Macaranga; species Macaranga tanarius. The sequence continues at coordinate 4,233 of CATIWO010122209.1, read as the reverse complement.
AAGAAAATAGCTCTCAAAAGTTGACTGTCCTTCTTCTTCTTTAATTTCTATCTTGTGTAGAGAGTGATAAAGAAAAACATAAGTGTTGTATTTTCATATGTCCATCATTTACATCCATTAGAGGTTGCTACAAAGTCCTACACATTCAAGTTTGGAGGAGTTCTAGCAAATGTCTTGGGTCATCTTCAAGAAGAGAGGCTTGTGGGTAGTTCTCCACTATTCTTGAAATCTCATTGGAGTAACTTATGTGTTTCAAGCTAGAGGCTTTACATTTGGGGAGTTGGAGCTTGTAGATCACAATAACCTAAAGCTTGTCAAGCATGCTACACACTTTAGGAGTTTGTAAGTATTACTAAACTCTTAGATTATAGGACTCTTGGCTTGTATTGTTTGTGTTGTTTGATGTTTTAAAAATGTTATCCATTGATACATGTTTTTAGTTATATAAGTATCTTGTGATATGTTCTTGGGCTAAATGAGATTCTAGTATTCATGCAAGAGTTGTATGTGATTAAAATTTTAAAAATTTCGCATTATCTATTTGGTTGCTATGAATCTCCTTTCACCTTGGCTTATTAAACTTGGAAGTCTAAATACCATGTAAAAGATTTCACCAAATCATGTCAAGCTGAGGGATTAATTCCTTTTTTTAAAAATTTCCCATAAACATGAAGGGTTCATCTGGAATTCTTGTGTTATTAGTTAATTGGTTGAGTTCTTAATAAAATAGAGCTCAACTAGTAAATCTTTATGCCTCTATTTTTATATATGTACATATAATATAAAGATAAGTACAAAAAAATGCCATGTGGTTTAGCACTTTTTCACTTTTGGACTTGTGATTTTTTTCATGATACTTCAATACCTTGTGATTTCTGTTGTTAGCAAATTTGAGCCAAACTCACTAACATTGTTAACTATGATGATGTGAATGCTGATGTGGATGCTGACATTATCTACATTAGTATGTCAGCATCCACGTTGACATTCACATTAGTACATTAGCATCCACATCAGCATCCACGTCATTACAATTAATGGTGTTTGCGAGTTTGGCTCAGATTTGCTAACCAGAAGATATCACAAGATACTGAAGTGTTACAAAAAAATTACAAGTCCAAAAGTGAAAAAGCGCTAAACCATATGATACTTTCTTGTACTTATCTCTATAACATATATACCTACTTGTTCATTTTACTAGTATGATCTGTATATTATTTCAGGAACATTTTTCATATTCTTCAGCACTTAATTTCTAAATCTTCTATTCGTTGCAATTCTTATACTTGAGACTAAGGGACTAGACATTAGAACAAATATAAGCAGCATTCAATCTAGCACATGGTGGAATTAAAATCTAGTATATTGTTATATGGTAAAATTCTATTCTTAAATATGTATGTTATGTTTATTTAATTTTCATCCTTGAAGTTTCACTTCTAACAAATAGATCTAATTGTACATCGTCATATTTATTTATTTGTTAAAGATTTGAGCACCTGTTCTTTCATCAGAACTGTGCTCTAACATAAATATTAGATTATAACTATTTCTATTTACTGAAAATTTTACATCCCAAATCCATTGATTAACTCTGCACCATTCTGAATTGACCATGATGATTAAGATTGGTTATACACTTGAACTTATTTTATTTTTAGATGTCTTCTCAACTTAGTGAAGCAACTATAGTTATGATATATAGCGACTCAATCTGATGAAGAATATGGTCTATTTATTTTATTTTGATAGAAGGAATAATATTAACCCAAGAACAAATTGACAAGACTATCTATAATATGGTTTCAAAATCAAGAAATAACTGGCCATGACAATATAGTCTTTAGTAATTCAATAGTTATAAAGGCTCTAATTAATTTAGATTGAGTTAGATGAATCTATAAAGGATAAAATTTTTTTGTACATTAGATTTGAACTCGATATATTTATTTATAAAAATTTATACTTCTTATTATTCGAACCAATAATATAGTGTTGATTAAATGTTTTATATGATTTTATTTTACTTATGCACCTTTATACACTTTTATGTATAAAATTATGGTAGAAATTGGAAAATTAAAAGTGCAATAACTATCTAATTGTTAGATAGGCTTGGACTTTAATGATTTGATTTTTGAAAAAGAAATTTTCAAATAAACTATATTCATCATTTGAAATTATGCACTAGCCAACACATAATTAATAATGCTCATTTTATCATAATTTAAAAGATTCATTATCATTATTAGGAATTCCCATATCTTATAATTTTATGAATTTGTCAACTAAAAAAATTTATATATGCACTGATCTAATGAATATCTTCTACAATGACTAGCCCTTAATTAATTTCTATTAAGGTGATAAATTTATTAAGGAAGCAGACAAAATTTTATTATAAGCTATCATTATTATTTGATTCTTTCTCCACTTCACATGCTTAAAGTAATTGATAATTAAAAAGAATGAAAGAAGTAGACAAAATCTTGCTTTTTTTTATTCACATAATAAAAAGCAATATATGCTGAAAGAATGTGTAATCATATGATAATCAAAAGTGCAAAATTTAAAAATTTTGATTGCATGCAATATTTGCATAAAACATCAAACACATTCATACCCATAGATCATATCACATGGTAAGTACATAAATAAACATACATCAAAGACAACATTTCCATCAACAAACAACCAAGTCATGCATTCAAAATACAAGACCTAGCAACTAAGGATTTGGTAATACTTACAAAACTCCAAGTTGGTAGTACGCGTGAAAAGCTTTAATTGATGTTGACCTACAAGCTCTAAGCTCCTCAAATGTGAAGCCTCTAGTTTGATACACATGGATTACACAATAAACACCTACAAGGATGGTGAAGCTCTATTCACAAGCCTCTCCTCTTTGACCTAAGGTGCTTACAAGAACCCCTCCAAGTTTGGATGTATGGAACTAGAAAGAAACCTCCAATGGATGATGGACTTGTAGTTGTACAACTCTTGTACACCAATGGAGTTTTAGTGGAAAACACACAACACTTATGTATGTTTTAATTCTCTACACTTGAAGAAAAAGAAGAAGGAAGAAGACACTCTCAATCCTTTTCTCTCTTTTGTTAGAATATCAAATTTTGCTCTCAAAATGTGCAAATGGAGTTATGAGTTGGTTGTCTCTACACTCTCTACTAACTATCAACATAAAATAATATAATAATGGCTTGAGTATCTCATACTCAAGCCAGATGCATTGCTATAGCTTGAGTGTCTCATACTCAAGCCACATGCATTGCTATAGCTTGAGTGTCTTACACTCAAGTTACATGCATTGCCATAGCTTAAGTGTCTCACACTCAAGCTACATGCATGGCTTTACTTTACAAGTGAGTGGGTGGTGTTTGGTTATATGGATAAATTTAGCCTTCATATCATTAACACTTAATGGATATGGGCTAAGGTCATGGGCATATGGGTTTCTTTACACTTAGAGAAGGCCCACTCCATACCAATAGATAACTCATGGGCTAATTTAAACTCTTTAAATAAAGCCCATGCATAAGTCCATGTCAAGTCTATCTTTATCAATGTACTAGGTCCATCTCATGGCCCATATACAAATACATTAAGAGGCAAATATTACTCTAGTCCTTGAACTTAATTTCACATATTAAATTAAGTCCAAATTAATATTTATTTAATTACTATTAAGTCTCAATCTTTGAATTTAGATTTTAGGATATACTAGATCCCCACATATGCGCAAATCCAATTCAATTAATTTAATTATTTAATTGAACTCTTTAATTAATAATCAAATTAATAATAATCTTCACAAGTGCAACCTTTGTGCATGTGACAAACTAGGTTCAAGTCTAAATAGCAATGGAAAATAATATTAACACTTAATATTATGGAAACATCTTTCCATACTAAATGTGAAAATCCCAATTAATCACATTTAGTTCCCATAAGTCATGAGTGACCCCTAACATAGATGTCATAACTACCCAATTAGAAATGAATGCTTTATGTAGATCCATAAGAACCACAGAACATAATTACTGTGCACTAAATGTCCCCTCATTAAAAGATCTTGATATTGGCTAGAGTCACAGTTTAGTCAAACTCTAATTGCCTTTATCATATGACCTCATCTTAAGTTCAATTCTTGATAAAACTTGACTACTACTAGAAACTCTTTTCTAGCACTGAAACTCTTTTCGGGTAAGTCGAACT
>CATIWO010122204.1:0-13367 GCA_949673435.1 Macaranga tanarius | reverse complement strand
TTTAAAAAATATTAAATGTTAAATATTTTTAACATATATTTTAATAAAAATAATTAATTAGTCACATGATCTATAATTAAATATAGAATTATTATTTTATGTAATTCTTAACTCATATTTCTAAGTTCCCATAATTTTTTACTATTTAAAACTAAATTATCATACAAAATTTGATTAAAAACATTTATAAAAAAAAATTGTGCTTAATAATATTATTTTAGCATAGAAATTTAAATTAACAAATTATATATAGTTCTAAATTTCTATTTCTAAAATTGAAAATTTTTATTTATAATAACATTTTATTTTGATTGAAGTTGATCAAACTTGAAAATTTTTAGTAGATAACTCTTAACACCCATTAATTAAATCTCATTGTTGATAATATAAAATAGGCTTATTTGTAAAAAAAATCCAAACGTTTACAACTTTTTACAATTTAATCCCAACCTTTTAATTTTTGCAATTATGTTCCAATTTTTAATTTTTTTTGTAATATTAACACATTAATGAATTTGGTCAAATAAATTAATTCATTAATGTTTTGCAATAAGGCTTATTGGGGTTCACTCTTTGTGTTGGTGACATTACACTTCATTGCCCACTCAGAATTTTCTAAAATAATTTTGACCAAATTCATTAATGCGTTAATATTGCAAAAAAAATTAAAAATTAGGACATAATTGCAAAAATTAAAAAGTTGGGATTAAATTGCAAAAAACTGCAAACGTTTGGATTTTTTTCAAAAATAAGCCTACAAAATAATACACATAATGATGGAGTGACCTTGATTATGAAAAAATTAAGCTAATTGTATTCCATAATTAATACCTTAGATTAGTAAACTTAAACCATCAATAAGTAAATCTTACCTATTAATGCCTAGCTCATTTAGGATGAATAGTTTATCATCCAGTCACGTGATAAAACATTAGTTGAGATAGAGAGTTCAATTCTCCATTTTTTCTTAAAATTTCTTAAAAAACTTATAATATAAAAGATCCTGCTAAGAAAAATCTTACCTATTAATGATTTGTTAATAAATTTTGAAAATTCGTTATTCAATTTGAAAGAGGTCTAGAAAATAGAAAGCAAAATAATTATACGCATATAGATGCTAGGTAGGTGGTGGTGGTCACCCTCTTTTGGTGGCGCGTGGGGATGAAGGCGCTACTGACTGTATAGGAAATAAAGGACCAATGTCTAAAAGCGAGTGTCCTACGCTATTTGCCCATCACCGCAGAGCCCCACCAACATATCGTACAAATATTTAGGACACAACTATAATAGTGTATTTTTTTAAGGTATAGCCCTAATTGTTAAGGGATATGTAGGTCTTTTGAATTGAATCATGGATAAAGACAACCGACCAAAAGCACCCAAAAATTTAGTTTAGTACTTTGTATAAGGTTGCATAGAAAACTGGTGATGCTAGCTCACTAGCTTAGAGACATGTAATGTAATTAAGAAATTAATTAGTTTGGTCAAAGAAAGCAAATTTATTGGTACTTTCTTTTTTATTGGGTTTCTCATTTTTTAACCTTTTTTTTTTTCAATTAAAAGAAGAGTGGTCTTTGCTAATTTCCTTTCAAACAATTAAAATGTCCTGCTACTTCAATTTTTATGTGTTGTGTGCTGATTTTTTTTAAAAAAAATTGTTTGGCTTGTCTATGAAAAAACCTGCTTGGTTCTGTTATTACTTATTAGTTTCAATTAATTTATTTTGTTAGTCTGCTAGCAAGTGTTGAAACTAGGAATTAAACCTCACATTTTTAAAAAAATACACTCACTAATTAAATATGGGATCTAATACTACTAGACAATTCAAGACCCACCTATCATATGACTCTCAAAATATTTAAAAAAAATTGCAGCATACAAATAGGAGAAAATTACAAGATGAAACAATGTATATAAGTTTACTTAGAAAAATTTTGCTAATTTGAGAAATTATCCTTATGACGAGATTAGTTTCATCCTTTATAATTTATGAAGCGGGAACTCCCTTTAATTATAATTATTATATGGTTACTAATAATTAACCAAAAGAAAAGCATAAATCATTAAAGTGCATTTCAATCATATAGAGCATATAGTGGTGCAACCTTTCCAAGATATAAAAATGAATAGTTTGGTTTTAAAGACTGATCATCTAGGAATGTAATTGCCACTCTGTTCCCAAACAAAGAACACAAAAGTTAGTATAGATAAATGTATTAAAATCAGCCATTGATGAGCAATTCCTAGTAGTGGGATCCATTTTTGTGCAGATTGAATTGCAGTACATAAGTATCAAAAGTATCATCATATATAAATTCTCAACTTGGTGGTACAGCTGCCATTTGCCACAATAATTGAGTACCTTCAATACCAATGGCTTAAAGGAGGACTAAAAGGCCAACCCACCTTAGCCTTAGATGGAATGGTTCTTTATTCCGCTGCAGGTCTTGGTATTTGTAAGAGGTCGGGTTCAAATTCTCTCCCCTCCAACCTTTATGAGAGAGAAAAAAGGGACTAAAATTAATATAACAGTAATTAATATTTATGGGCATGGCTAACTTCTATTATATAATGTGTAAGTCAAATTTCACTAACTAATTCATTAGTAAAATTCAATTACTCTAAATTTAATTAAGTACATGTACATAAAATTATAAGGGAAACAAAATAATATATATGATAAGAAAACAAAAGAAATTATATTTCATTTTCTTCTCTTCAGTGGTAGCTTCTTATGCTAAATTGACAATATGTAAATAACAAATAGAATTGTGTGTATATATATATTTATGTTTTAGCTATTAGATGTATAAAAAGAAAAAGAGCAATAACAAAAAACAATTCAAATATCATTTGTTCAAAAATTGTCTAAAATTTTCCAATAAAAATCCAAATTAATAGATTTTTGTTAAATAATATTGAATTTATTTCCCAATCATAAAGTTTTGATTTCGAACGCAAATGAATTTCATTTAAAAAAAATTGTTTAAAGCTTTACAACAAATGTCTTAGGAGAGATGTAGCTACTTGACATTGAATTGGACATGAAAACACATGTAAAATTATTAGATAGAAGGATGCAATAGAAATTAAGCTAGTTTGGTGCTCCATTTCCCACCAAAAAATTGATGAGGTAAACATGCTGTAAAATAACTTGTGATTGACTATTTGACTATATATATATATATATATATATATATATATGCAAACCTCTACTACTTAATGTCCCTTAACCTTTAAACAATCTAAGCATTTCAGAATATTTGTTGAGAAATTAAAGACAAATCATGATTTTCAAGCAAAGCTATGCCACAGAACAATTGGCTGATTGAACCTGCATATGTATAGTTGAGCATATACCCTTATATATAAATCACCAGTACTTAAAATTATTTCACTGTAATTAATCTAGTTTAATTTAAACATAATCTTTGAATATCATTTTATTGTAATTAATTCAGTTTGATTCAACAAAACCATAAAAGCGACAAAAATCTCCTAATTATTAATTTAATACCACTACACACAACGAATCAAATTTAAAATGCAGTTCACTATCTATATATTTTTATTTTTATTTTTATTTTTATGCAACTATGGATTGCAAAAAAAAAAAATTAATGTGCATGTAAACTCTATCAGCAGCACTTGAAACTTAGCAAGAAATCAATATTGGTTATTTTCCTCTTCATTACATAAATTTATAAATCATAACTTGAAAACTGAAAAAATAAAAAAAATCCTTGTTTTTTTACGACTTGGCAGCTCTCTTTTAAGTCAGCATCATTTGAGCTATTAGATTATTGAACTCAGGAACTGTTAGATTCTCAAACTTTGGGAATTTGCTGACACCAAATCTGGACTCGTTTCCTCCATATCTGGAAGTGCTTATTGTTTTCAAATTTGGCGCTTTCCTGAGAAATGAATGTATGACAGGTACCATGATACTGTCATTGTTTAAGCTAAAAAGCTCTATCGTTAACGTCTCTAAATCTCTGAATACAATAGACCCAAGAGTACTGCCACCTCCTGCTTCTTCATTCATGAAGAGTACCTCTAAGAACATACTGTTTAAAGTGAGAGATCTAGCTGCTTGCATGCTTCGAAGAACATTGCTCAGATTATTGTAGCTAATAGGAAGCATAGGAGATGGATGGAAAAGAAGCGGATGAGGAAAAGACAAAGTAGCAGTATCGAGCGAGCTGAGAACACCCATGTCGCAATGATCTAATGGATGACAGGTCAAGTTAAGAACTTCAAGATTAGGAGCATAAACTTTGATCGACTTATTATCACGAGAAACAAATTGCCAGGTGATCGTCAAATGTTTGAGATTCGGAGCAGCAATATCAATAGCACGGAACTTGTTACCATCTTTGGAGCCGAAGTTATGATCAGGAGGATTTTCACTCATGCAATTGCAAGTGATTAGGATAACTTGTTGAATACAGTCGCTCAAGATTACTGAAGCCAGTTTTGAAGTGATTAATGGTTAATTTTTTAAGTCTCGTGCAAGATTTTGAAATCCATTCTCCAAGGTTGTCATCTATTATTAGCCAATGTAAAAACAAGAACTCAAGCGAAATCATATCAGGATTAATGATAGAAGGTAATTTGAGAAGCTGACCACCCAAATCCAATGCCAAGTGCTTCAAGGAGTTGCTGAGAGGAAGGGTAAAGGATTTCAGGCCTCTCTCTGGCCATTCAAAATCGACAACGAGTTCCTGAAGATTAAAAGTAGGATCTAAAGCCTCATTGATCCACCTCTCCACCAGAAGACTTTCATCAGCAAGATAGTTACGCTTAACAGTACAATACCAACGAAGGAAAAACCGCTTTATCTCCTTGTTCATCATGTGTTTGCGCTTAGCAAAATGGTTATCGATGTGCTTTATAAGTTGATAACGTTGAGCTCTATCATCATTACGTTCAGTAGAATCAAACTTTACATAAGGTCGTGCAGAATCCGGGAATTGAGGTTGTTGAGAGCTACTGTAGGTTTCCTTCGGCTTGGAACTTGCAGAATCAATATCCATACAATCAAAATCATCTCTGGAAGTCAATACTGATGGAGAAGGATTGAGATTTTGGTTTAGTGTGATGGGTGATGATGAGTTGAATGATGCAGAATTCATGGGAGCGCCAAAGCAATTGTGATTGTGAAGAATTAAGTTAGGGGATTGCTCTTTATTTATTGGAGTGTTTAGCCGCCTTTTCCCAGGATTCCTGCTCCGTATTGGAATGGGTTTATGAAAAAAAAATTATATAATATTTTTTTTTGAAGTTTTAGCTATTAGACGTATAATAAGAAGAAGGGCATATATATATATATATATATATATATATATATATAGAGGATGGTGATACTTGTCTCTGCGCGAGACAGGAGAAATCCTTCCCGAGGCGCCTAATTACCATTTTAATCATTCAAAATTATATTACTCCCTGTAAAATGAAGGGCCAAAATGGTAATTGGCCGTCTCGGTGACGGATTTCTCCTGTCTCACACAGAAACAAGAATCTTTATCCATATATATATATATATATATATATATATATATATATATATGGAAAATGTTAGAAGTTGTAAATTGTGACTTCGCAAATGAGGAAAATAATTTTTTTTTTGTCAAATTACAGTTTGGTATACAGGAGGCCTGTATGTTTTAAGGGGCCTTTTGGTAATTGTCGCAACCCGTGATTTATCACAGGTTACGACACGAAGTATTTCTCTCTATATAAATCAAGGGGAGGGATACATGTCGCAACCCGTGATGTCGCAAGTTGCAACATTTGACAAATTTACCCTCCAAAATATAGGAACATATATGTTTTTTTAAGTAATTTTGGTTGGTTGCGACCGCAACATAAAAAATTACCCATATATCAAATATTGTTTGATGGTATAATATCTAAAATTTACTAATAAAAATTCAAATTAATAAATTTTAGTTTGATAATATTGAATTTATTTTCAAATTATAAAGTTTTGATAATGAATTTTATTTAAGAAAAAACAATTTTAAGCCTTTACAACAAATACCTTAGTGGGGATGTGGCTATTTAGAGAAATTATATGTTAATACGATCATTTCATGTTTATTTATTTTTTAATTCATCTGATATGTTAACAGGTCATTTCATCATCTGATGTGAAATAACAAATCAATTATATTGTGAGGGTGTTTGGTTCAGCTATTTAAGATAGATGATAGAAGTTTCTCATCCAACAGTTGACTGAAATCCATTTGGTAAAATTGAACAATCAGTAGTTGATAGATGATTAAATTCCAATCAGTTGCATATTTTATCAGTTTTATTTTGAAATTTTTTTAAAACTGTTGGTTATATATTTTTTAATTTTGCAAAATTAACCTCTTTAAAAATTATTGTACAAATATAAATCTAAAGTTTAGCTCTTTTTAAAAAATTAGTGTATAAATATAAATCTAACTTCTATTTTTATATATGTGAATATACCTTTTATCATCATAAAATTTTTATATTCTCAACATTCATTTTTAAAAATTCTTCCATAACTTTTTAATTGCAAGAACAATATTAATATTATTGGCATCATTATCATATCATACGTAAATAATTTTTTTTACTTTCTTCTGCTATATTATATAAGTTTATAATTTTATTTCTTATGGCATGGATACGTAAAATTTTTCCATGACGTTTAACACTTGCTATCAATTCGGATCACAAGGCATGGGTTTTTAACATCAATAGTATCACACTCAATTATGACATCAATAGCATCTGCCCTTTATCACAAATTGGAGCTTTTAATTGGACCAACAGAACTTCTTCCCAAAAATATGTTCTTTCTTAGCCCAAAAAAAATGGCATTAGAATGTAATAGGGCATCCTCAACTTATATGTATATATATATATATATATATATATATATATATATATAGTTAGAATTAATTTTATTCAAATTTAGATTGAGCATATACAAATTAATTTTATTCAAATTTAGATTGAGCATATACATGATAATTGTGATGAGTTATGACTTGTCATTTATTATAATATGTAACATCCGTGTCCTTCAACCGGATTAAATTAGATTAATGATAATTAAGGAATATTTATTTATATTTAATAATTATTAATTGGAGTTAATTTTCATTATTTCGAATGAATGATTAAGAAATTGATTATATTGTGTTAAGTTGATATTGAATAGAGGATGATCAAGAGGTATTTAAATTAAGTTGTTAAGAGTTAAAATATTATTGAAGTGAGAATTAATAAGAATGATATAAGAATTAAAGTTGGAATTAAGTTATGTATAGTTTTAAAGGATGAAATTGGAAAGGAAACAAGGGCTAAGATGAAATAAAAGAAAGTGATTGGAGTTAGAATGAAAGAAAGGAAAGAAGAAGGATTAAAGTTGAGAAAAAGAAGGAGAGTTGTTAGCTCTCTACAGGAGAAGGTATGGTGGAGGTAGAGAAAAGGAAGGGAAGAAGATGGAGATGGCAGAAGCAAGAAAAGAGAAAGAAGAGAAGAAAAAGTGGTCTGAAGGTTGAGAAATTCGAAAATCAGAAGGAAGAATTTCGATTTGGCTGGAGAAATCTGTGAGCGGCACATTTAATTTGAGTTTTTAGTTTTAAATTTTGTTGATTTGAATTTAAACTTAAGTATATGAAATTGATGTTTAAATATGAGATTTAGACCCATTTATGGTGTATACATGTTGTATATATATTCAAGATCGTTGTATATATAAATTCTGAGCTTTTGGGTGTTGAAAATTTGATTTTTTATTGAAATCTGCTGCTGCTGTCGACCTAGAAAGTCAGAGGGCGGTGCCTCTACATTGAGGCAACGCCTGCGAGTCTTGAGGGCGGTGCCTCTACGACGGTGGTCGATGTCTTTGCGATGAAAAGACGGGACGCCTCTAGAGGGATGGCAGCGCCTCCGCAACGCGTGGTCAGTGCCTCCGCACGCAAAGCCGGCACCTCCGCAAGCGTAGTCGGTGCCTCCACACGAGTAGTTGGCACCCCTGTGCAGAGCCTGCACCTCCGCAACCTGAAGCGCGTCTAATTTTGACTATTTATGATTCTATTGGAACACAATCATGAACCAAACCATAGAATAATATTTTAGAACTTTTGAAATGTTAGAAAATGAGTTTAATCCTTAAGATTTAATAATTTTTAGTAATTGTTGATAAGTCTGTATTAAATGATTAAAAGATACCTAAATACCATGTGTTGTGGAGTCTCAGACAAAGAGACTAAATTGTTATGAATAATTGATAAAGAACACCAATTGGTAGAGTTTTACCGTTGCAAAGAACATGAATAATGCATAAGCCTTATAGTGACTAATACTTAAATAATTGAGAATGAGAATGTATATATATGAGTGTATATATGTATATGTATATGGGATGAGTTGGAAAAGATGAGCTGGCCACTTGATTGATAACTGTCTTTGGGACAACGCATGGATTCAGAGGTGCCTTTGGGGTGAATCCTCGTAGTTTATATGTATGCATACGATGATATTGAAAATGAATATGTGATTTTGCTCGTGTAAGCCATGGAAAGAAAATTGTAATAATGTGAGAGAGAGTTGTTGTATATTACTATTTCCTTCGGGGAAGGGTTGAGAATTATCTATTATGAGATAATAATACAAATTATCATTTGTGAATGATATGGATAATCAATAATGTTGAGTACGGAAATGATTGAAACTCTCAACTCTAATAGTAACTGAAACGAAAATTTCATAATGAACCAAAGTATGAAATCTGATTATAATAATCAATAATTTATGAGATTTTTCATATTAGTTATAATTGTGGAATAATTCCTGATAGTTTTGGAGTTGTGAACACTTAAGAGATTTCGCGGATTTTGTATCATTTGAATTGTAAATTATTGAAGGATTTTGAAGATTTTTGTATCTTGATTATAGTAAGCGTTTAAACCTCAAATTGTTGGGATTTGTAAACGATAAATCTTTTAAGGAATTTAAGGATTTATTTTAATGATTTAAATGCCCCGAGCTTCATTTTGGAAAAAGAGAATTTTATACTCTTGATTTGGTTTGGAATGGTAATATTGTTGAAAATCTTTGATTATTTCTCATGTAATGGGAATCTTTTACCAAATGCTTTTGTAAAAAGGGGAGATTTCTTCTTGATAAATTTATTTTAATAATACAGCATGTTGTGAGTATTTATCAATCTTCAAATAATTACTGCATTTTGGGATTAAGTATGTTTTGGATAAATACTTTTATTTTAAAGATATACTAGCTGCTCACTGGGTAATTTTCTTTGGAATTACTCACAACTATTTTTAAAATATTTTTCACAACTTAGTTAGAGTATAGCTTCAGTATGGCTGTGTAGTGGGCTACCATGGTCTATAAGGTCACCCCAGCGGAGACATTAGTGTGGTATATTGTATGCCATGATTTGAATGCAGAGTTAGTATTTAAGGTCACCGTAGTGCCCATTGGAGTGGATGCACAAGTCTCATCCGTGCGAGAGGAGTTTGAGGATAGTGTCTGCACTATTTTCTATATTTACTATGCTACCTCGCTGGATGTTCAGGTCACCTTCACTTGGGTGTGATGCAGTCTTGTGGATGCATTATTTTTAGCTTTTTGCTTTCAGCCATTTCCACACCCTCTTGTGCGTATCACTAGAGCTATCTTTGAGCTAGAGGCCTAGTTTTATTTGTTGAAGGTTTTGGGGCCTGGATATGTGTTGCTACTACTACCACTACCACCGCCATCATATGCCGGACAGAGATCCGAGGTTTTAGGGTTAGATGCTAGGGCAAATAATGTTGTATTTTTGTATTATTTGTGTTAGCATCTAGTACTCTTATTTATTTCTGATAATGTATATATTATGAATTGATGGATGGTTAGCACTATGATGCTTTATGGTATATATACGATATTGGTGTGTTGCTATGTTATTATCTTGCCATCTTGATTTTAAATGAAATGTGAATGTATATGATTAATCTATGATGAGTAGCATAAAAATTTGTAAGAAAAATATTACTTAAGTAAGGTTACTTCATTATCTGATTTGAGATGAGTTTCTTAGCAAAGATACCCAAGTTATGAATGAAGGTTTTAATTTGTACAGGTTTGATATCACATTAAGGGTATGCATTATAACCTTAAAAGCTCATTAAGTGCATTAAGAATTAATTAAATAATATTAAAGGATTTAAATTGAGTATTAGTAGTTAATTAGAGGATAAAGCGTGACATAATAAGTCTTTTTTCACATTTATATCATTTCTTTGTCCTTTTTTCTATTTTAATGTAATTATTATTATTATTATTATTATAATATCTATAATGATCAATTTATATACTAACAATAGCAGCTCAAAAAAGTTTTACCAAATACTTACAAACCAACTAATAACTACAAATAATCAGCTATTAGTTGAATAAAACAAACCCTACAACAAATTGTAGAAAAAAATAATTTGAAAAAATAATCACTCATATTTTTGCTTTGGTGAATAAAAAATATATATGTATAAAATTAAAACCCAACCACTAAATATATATGTGATTATATGTTATTTTTTAAGTGGATCTTAGATTTACTAATATAGTATTAGATTATAATTTATCAATTATTAGAGATTATGGCTGTAAATGAGTTGAACTGCTCACGAACTATTCGGAGCTTTATTTAATAAAAACTCGTTCGAACTCGTATATTGAAGCTCGTTTAATAAACGAGGCGAACTCAAATAATTCAAAGTTCGGCTCGTAAAAGTTCGTGAACAAGTTTGAATAAAAGCTTGCGAGCTACTAATAATTGTAATGTATTAATAATTTAATTATATATATAATATATATATTTTTATTGTAAAAAATATTTAAAAAATATATTATTAGAATAATTTTCATTAAATATATTATCATTTATTTAGTAAATAATTTATTTTAAATTTTTTGATGTATAATTTTAATTTATAGTTCACATTTTGTTAAAATTTTTTTAAGGCTTGTTTAAACTCACAAACACTAAATATTATAACAAGCTCAACTCATTTATAAACAAACCAAATTTGAGCTAATTAAAATTTAACTCGGCTCGACTTGTTGACACCCATATTTGAGATTGAATAACTGAATATGTGTTTTGAAACGAATACGATGAATAGAAAGCTAAGTTATTGTGCTCCATGACTATATCCCACCACAAAATTGATGAAGTAAATATAAGAGGTATTAAACTCCGCAGGTCACTGAACTTTCATTAAATTTTAAAATAGATACCCAATTTCAATTTGTTTCTTTTAAATCACTGAATTTTGATTAAATTTCAAAATGGATATTCAATTTCAATTTGTTTCTTTTAAATCACCTAACATCAATTTTATTTCACAGATGATACCTGCTGGAAGGTAAAATGTCCAAATTGGTCCTCAACATTTTGTCCTAATTTTACATTGGCCCTTATCATTTTTTTTAATCCAAATTGGAACTTAACTTTTTCAAATTTAACTCAAATTGGACCTTTTATTAGTACAATTAAATTCTTTAACTTTTTTTAGGACAATTAAGTCCTATAAATTAGAAAAAAAATTAATTTTAATTAACAAATAAAATTGATAAATATTTTTAAAAACATATATATAACCTAATTATAAAGTTTAAAAATTTTTAAACCTACACAATAATTTTTTAAATTTTTTCTTGAATTTTAAGAATTTTACAATCAAATAATAAACATTGAAAAAAAAAAGACCAATTTTATTTATTAATATGAATAGAATATTGATAATTGACTTAAAATTTGTTTTTAATATCAATATATTAATGAATACATTTTTTTGCAAATAATTTTTTAATTTAATTCAAAAAAATTTTATTCAACATTTTTCTGAAAATTGATTATAATGGTTTAAAATTTTATTTGATTTAATTTTTTATATTCAACAGTTAAATTAAATTTTAGGTCAATTATCAATATTAACAAATAAAATTGGTTTTTTTTTTCAATGTATATTACTTGATTGTAAAATTCTTAAAATTCAAGAAAAATTTTTAAAAATTATTATGTAGGTTTAAAAATTTTTAAACTTTATAATTAGGTTATATATATGTTTTTAAAAATATTTTTCAAATTTATTTGTTAATTAACCATTAAAATTAATTTTTTTCTAATTTATAGGACTTAATTGTCCTAAAAAAAGTTAGAGAATTTAATTGTACTTATAAAGGTCCAATTTGAGCTAAATTTAAAAAGGTTAAGTTCCAATTTGGTTAAAAAAAAATGATAAGGGCTAATGTAAAATTAGGCAAAATATTGGGGACCAATTTGGACATTTTGCCTTCCAGCAGGTATCTTCTTTGAAATAAAATTGATGTTAGGTGATTTAAAAGAAATAAATTGAAATTGGATATCCATTTTAAAATTTAATTAAAGTTCAGTGATTTAAAAGAAACAAATTAAAAGTGGGTATCCGTTTTGAAATTTAATGAAAGTTCAGTATCCTGCGGTTTAATACCCTAAATATAAGTTAAAAAAAACTTGTGATCAACTATTAAAAATTCTCAACGGCCACCCAAAAATAGCGAGAAAATATATATAAAGATTCCCACTTCCACTTGTGAATTGTGATCAACAAATATTTGTTAAGATATTATTTTTATTAATTAAAATAAATTGTTATTACTATATTTAATAAATTATTAATTATTATTTTTAATAAATAATTTAATTAATTGCTATTATTTTAAATTAATGAAGTAAATAATATTATTAGTCTTCTATTAATTTTTTTCAAGTATCATGAGTAATTTTATTTACAGTTTTAGAAGAAAAATTACCTCAATTTTATATTTTATAATGACTCTTTTAATTAAGAGATTAAAAGGGCAGTAATACATTATATTTACTTCAATTTATTTTTATTGAACTTTGGTAATCAATTAAAATGATCGTAATATATTAGTTTAATCTTTTACTTATAATGTTTCAGCACTGTATATATAATTTTAATGGGGCTATAGCTAATTAACATTTATAGAAGATTAAATATTTTATTTGATAAATAATTAGTTTACATAATTATTTTTATTTAAAAAATTCAATTAAATTATAATTTTAATATAGATACAAGAAACATAGATAACTTGAAACTCTGCAAGAAATTAATTTTGATTATTTTCCTCTTCATCGTATAATTAAATTTATAAGTTACAACTTGAAACCTGAACAATGAAATAAAAGACAAATTCCTTGGTATGACTGGTGGTGGGTGCTTTTGTGCGACTTGGCAGCTTCTTTTAAGTCGCCATCATTTGAGCGATTAGATTCTGGAACTGAGGAACTGTTAGATTCTGAA
>CATIWO010122198.1:0-17158 GCA_949673435.1 Macaranga tanarius | reverse complement strand
CATATCTACAACATGTATATATCATAATTATGTCTAAATTTCATATTTAAACATCACTTTCATATATTTAAATTCAAATCCAAATCAAATAATAATTTGATCAAAACTCAAGTTTAATGGTCACTCACCACTTTCTCCAGCAGAATTCCTTCTTCTTTGCTGCTAAATTTTGGATCCTAACTCCCATATTACTTCCTTCTCTTTTCTTTCTCTTCCTTTCTCTTTTCTTTCTTTTCTTTTTCTCTTTCTTTCCTTTGCTTTTTCTTTTATTCTTCTTCTTCTTTCCACTTAAATCACTCATCTTCTTATTCCTTATCTCTTAGTCCTTCTACTTGCAATCCTTTCAATCAAGACCTTATTTTCTTTTACAATTGCATCCTTCCAAACTTCCTTTAATAAAACTTAATTATTTCTTGTAAAAATATTATTTACTTCCTTATCAACATAATAAACATCAACTCTAATTCACATCAATTTAATATAATTGAATAATCCCTAATTATCATTAACTTTAATTAATCTGGTTCAAGGACACAGATGTTACAATATATATACAAATGCAAGAGAATTATATTATTTATGAATATTATTAAATATAATTAGAGGAGCAACTAATTATGATGAAATTAAAATAATTGATAATATTTGTTATCAAACTTATAAATCAGCATGTACAACTTTGAGAATAATTGGTAATGATAAAGAATGACATGAAGCTTTATCTGAAGCATAATGTTGAACAACATCTAATCAATTAAGACAATTATTTGCAATTTTTATTCTTTATTGTGAAGTTTCTGACCCAAAATAATTATTAGAAGATCATTGGAAAAAATTTATAGATGATATTTTTTATCAATTTGAAAAAACATTAAACACTAACAATACCTTCATTCCTGAAAATTATTTAAATAATTATGTTTTATATGAACTTCAATGTATTTTTAATGATAATTCTTCATCTTTAGCCAATTATGAACTTCCTATGTTAGACATAAGTTTAATACAAATTATTAATAACAAATTATTATACGAAGAATTAAATTATAATAAAGAAGAACTTTTAAAAAAATATGATGAAATGTATGTATGTCTAAATAAAGACAAAAATATATATATATATATATATATATATATATATATATATATATATATATATATATAATGTAGTTATTAAAGCAGTTAAAAAAAATTTAAATGAACAAATTTTTATTTATGGATGTCGAGGAACTGGAAAAACTTTTTTGTATGAAACAATTATCAATAAATTAAGATCTGAAAGTAAAACTGTTTTAGTTGTTGCATCATCAAGAATTGCATCTTTATTATTACCTAAAGGTAAAACAGCTCATTCAAGATTTAAAATCCCTTTAAATATTGATCAATATTCCACATGTAATATAAGAAAAGGAACACAGTTAACAGAATTATTAAAAGAAATTCATCTAATTATATGGGATGAAGTACCAATGGATCACAAGCACTGTTTTGAAGCATTCAATAAATTTTTATAAAATATTATGATAGATAAATATAACAATAATTTTGACAAACTATTTGGTGGAAAAACAATATTATTAGGTGGAGATTTTCGATAAATTTTGTCTGTCATTATAGATGGAGATAAAATTGACACAATTAATGCTTCAATAGTTAAATCTAATATATGGCGATAGTTGTTAGCATAATTCTACAAGTGTACGGATCATGATAAGTAATATACTGGCATGTAAATATCATTCCTACGAGAAAAGGGTACTAAGTACTAGCTATTAATCAATTTTCTTAGCCAGCAAAACCAAATTAAATTTCAAAAATTAAATCAAACAATTTGAAAACAAAACTAGTTAATCAATTAACCTAAATTAAATCAATACTAACATAGATTACTTAACTACGACCAAGGATGCTAAATTTTAAAATCATACAATCTCAACAATACTAAACCAAAAAAACTTATTAATGAGGATAGCTAGATAAAAATATCTCATATGCAAATAATTTAATAAACACAACCCAAGCACTAGCTCATATAGAGATTCAATAGGCATTTTAACTTTAAGCAACAAAACAAACAAAATACTATCATGGTAGAAATTATGAGGTTGTAAATTTCTATATTATTTTTTTTCTTTTGTGTGCGTTTTACACTTCATCTTCTTTAATTTGGTGAGTGCGTTTTATGCTCCATCTCTATTATTTTTGCCTCTTTTTTTTTTCTTTTTTTTTTATAAGCAAGTGCATTTTACGCTCTGTCTCGCTTTTGCGATTTTTTTTTTTAATTTTACAACTCCAATCAACGCCATAGTAAAAAAATGAAATTATGCCTATATCATTATCTCAAAACTATAGCTCAAATCATGAAAGCTAAATTATTCACACAGAAGAATTATGTTCAACTATCCTCAACAATAAACACTCTCAAATTATTGTGCTATTAAAACTCCATACTTTTCCATTTGTTGCCCCTAATCAATAATTGAGCAATTCACAAGATTAAAAAATAAACAAATAAATGCAACATTCTCAATCACTACAAATGCAATCAAAAAGCAAATATACACAACATGCCATGCAAAAATACAAACAAACTACCCCTTACCCACACTTAAATCTCATATTGTCTTCAATGTAAGAGGACGGATAATGTAAGAGGACCAAACAAATGCACAAAGAAAAATCAAACAAACACTAGCAAAGGAATAAAGTAAAAAAAATAAAAACATAAAAGAAAAAGGAAAGAACCAATACTCCCCTAGTGTGGAGATGAAGGTGGGGATGACACATGGACTCTAGAGTGCTCAATGTACTTCATCAACTTATAGTTATAGTAAGCTTGTTCTTTTTCAATATTGCACAAACGAGCATCTATAACATCAAGTTTGCCCTCCATATGTCGATTGTTTTCATCAATGGCATTTAAGCGTTGCAAAACTTATTGCCACATCGCTACATTGAAACTTTGTCCATTATCTCCACCCTCCTTATCTTCATCGTCTTTATTATTTTCCTCATCATTTTCAGCATTAATTGGAATATTGGTTCTATCTCCTCACCGAAGATGAAAGCTTTTACGTGTGGAGGGATATTGCAACTCCCTTCGATCCATAATGATCTCCGCTCGCTTTAAGAGATCCAAAGAGAGTTCTCCAATATGTAGCAGGGTAAAGTCAGTGTGAGAGGAATTAAAAATGCCAAAATGGACCACCAAACTTGTAACTATATGCTCTATAAAGAGAGTGCTCTTAGAATGCTTAAGTACATACACCAAACTTTGAAAGATGAAAAAGGTCGTAGAGACCTTCTTGGTAGCACATAAACACCATAACAAAAATAATTCATGTCTTGAGACCTTATTGCCTTCTAATTTACCAAATATAGCATGGCACATGAATTAATTAGATAGCAATGGTCTAAAATTAATTCGTTAGGCATTTTAGCACTACCAAGGAATTGCTCCTCTCTTAACAAGAAATTCCACATCTTGTGAAAATGAAAGTGTGGAGGAGGAGTTTATAAACCATCTTTGGGAAACCAAAAGCTTGAGATATGACATTGTAATCAATTATAAATTCTTTTCCTAAAAATCTACAAGTCAATTTTGTAGTTCTCTTGTTACACACTTTCAAAGTGGTATAAAATTTAAGAATTACCTACCTAAAGGTATTAAATTTATTAATGGTTAACCTAGTCCATCCCAATTTATTCAACAAGCCATCAATATTCTTCCCAATTTTTAATTTATCAGGAGCCAAAAAATTTAGAAATTTACAAGGTACAATAAGATGATTTAGAAGAGAAACGTACCTCACACCTTCCTTATCGGTGTAGATGAGAAATGTTAAGACATGGTCATGATCCTTCACTTTCTTGGACAATGTTTTTACCCCTTTTTGCATGGGTTTTGGTTCTTAGCATGATTGAATGATGAGTTAATAAAGGAGAGTGGATTGCTGAAGTGAAATTGAAAAGCATTTAGGAAGAGGGTGACCTAATTAAAAAAGAAGATTAAGAGGAGAGGAGTAGGAGAGGAGAATAAGAAGAGAGAGGCAAGAGATTTGGAATATAAGGGTAGATTGAATAAAAGATAACCTAATGTAGGAGAGTTGATAAAGGGGAGGCTAGGGATTTGAAGAAAATTATGAATGAGGAAGGAGAGAATTATGGATTTTGAAAGGAATGAGAAAATAAAAGAATAAACAAGTTTGATAGAAAAAAAAAGGAGAAAAGAATCCTATTGGAATTTAAGAAAGGAAAGAAATAGAGATTTTGAAAAGAAAAAGAAGAAAATCTCTATTGTGAAATGAGAAAGGAAAGAAAATTTTTTTAACTTAATTGATTTTGAATTTTTTAACTATTAGGTTCGCTGACATCGCAGTTAATGGGCGATGGTAGCAGAAGGAAGTTGGCTTAGCAGGCGTGCTCAGTTGGGGTCTTCGCTGCAATCATTCGATATTGTATGAGCGTAGTAGAAAGAATGATGGTTGAACATTGGTGTAGGTATTGCGAGCTGGAACTTTAGGGCCATCGCAGTAGAGCATCAAATGTTCTTTTATTTACAGATTACTGCGATTGTAGCAGATCATAATTGGCTACTTTGATGAAACAATACTGTGACTGTATGCTTCTAGACGACTGTAATAGTAGCTTGGCTACCTCTGAAGACACCTTGCTATAACCATAGCACTAAGGCAACCACAGCAGAAAAAAGCTATAAAATCAAATGCAAAACATAAAAAAAAACATTAAAATTAAAAGAGAAAGTAAAAAAATCTAAAGAAAAATCTAAAGGCAGCAGCAACTTGACTACCTCTAAAGACACCTCGGGCCTATCGGCCCTCACTCTCTGTCTCTACCATAGACCTCATTGAAAATCTTTTTTTTTTTTAAATGTTGACATAAATAAAAAGGTAAAAATGTAAAAGTAAGAACAAATAAGACTAAAAATGAAAATATGTTTGGGTTACCTCCTAATAGCACTATTTTAAGGTCATTAGCTTGAGCATACTCCCATTTTTATCAAGCGGCGGTGAGAAGTGAGCATGAGGCACTCACTAGAACTTCTTCATTAATGAAGTAATGGTTAAGTGTTTTCCTATTAACCTTAAAAGTACTTGTATTTTGACTCCATACTTCATGGCACCATAAGGGTAGACATGTTTAACTTGGAAAGGCCCTAACCATCATGACTTAAGCTTCCTACGAAAGAGTTTCAATCTTAAGTTGAAGAGAAGGACATAATCACCTTCCTTGAAGTCTCTCTTGATTATATGCTTATCATGGCACCTCTTTGTTCTTTCCTTGTAAATCTCAGCATTCTCATAAGCATTAAGGTGGAATTCTTCAGATTCATTGAGTTGAAGCAACTTTTTCTTACCCGCCTTGACCAAGTCAAAGTTTGAGAACTTAGTAGCCTAAAATGTCCTATGTTCGAGCTTTATTGGAATATGACAAGATTTGTCATAGAGAAGCCAAAATAGAGAAATGCTAATTATGGTCTCGAAAGTAGTTTTGTATGCCCGAAGTGCATTATCAAGTCAAAGTGACCAATCCTTCCTTGAGGCACTCACTGTCTTCTTAAGTATGTTCTTAATTACCCATCAGATATCTCTATTTGGCCACTTGTTTGAGGGTAAGAATTTTCAATCTTATGTGTGACTCTATATTTCTTAAATAGCTTATCAAATTATTGATTACAAAAATGTGAACCACTATCATTAATAATAGCTTTTAGTATTCTGAAGCGTGAGAATATATTTTTTCAAAGGAACTTAGTCACCACCTTAACATCATTGGTTGGAGATGTTATTGCCTCTACTCATTTTAAAATATAATCCACTCATTTTAAAATATAAACGACTCCTACCAAAATGTATTTGTTCCCATAGGAAGTTGGAAATGGCTCTATGAAATCCAAACTCCAAACATCAAAGAGCTCGATCTTTAATATATTACTCAAAGGCATTACATTGTGCCTACCAATGTTACCCGTTCTTTGACACTTATCACATTGCATTATAAACTTCCTTGCATTTTAAAAAGAGTTGGCCAATAGAACCCCGCATTGAAGCACCTTTGCCACCATCTTAGTTGAGCTAAAATGACCCATACACTCAAGAAAGTGGTAATGTGTATAGACATCTTTGACTTCATCCTCAGGAAAACATCTATGCACCAATCCATCTTCACACATTTTGTAAAGAAGAGGCTCCTCCTAATAGTAGTGCTTAACATCCGCAAAGAACTTCTTCTTTTGTTGGTAAGAAATATTAGGAGGTAAGACACCACATGCTAAATAATTAACAAAGTACGCATACTATGGTATGAAGCCCTTATTTTGTAGTGAGTGCTTTCCCTTAAAGTAGTCAATAATTGATAACTCATGTACATCTTTAGAGAGCTCCAACCTTGAGAGGTGGTTAGCAATAACATTCTAAAAACCTTTCCTATCTCAGATCTCGAGATTAAACTCTTGTAAAAAGAGAATCCACCCTATGAGTCGAGGTTTTTCATCCTTTTTGAAGAGGAGATACTTAAGAGCTAAATGATCACTGAAGACAATCACCTTATTACCTGTCAAGTAAGATCAAAATTTGTCCATTACAAATACCAAGGCTAAGAGTTCTTTCCCTGTTGTAGCATAATTGACTTGAGCTTTATCTAGAGTGTGGCTTGTATAGTAGATGGCATATGCTTGTTTATCTCGCCTTTGTCCTAACACAGCCTCTACAGTAAAGTCACTTACATCGTACATAATCTTAAAGGTAAACTCCAATTGGGAGGTTACAAGATAGGTACGGAGATTAATACTTTTTATGCTTGTAAAAAGCATCAAGACAATTTTGATACAAATAAAAGGAATGTCTTTAAATAAAAGGTTAGTAAAAGGTTTAGCAATCTTTGAAAAATCCTTAATAAAGTGACAATAAAACCCCGCATGACCAAGGAAGCTATGAATGCCCTTCACAGAAATGGGTGCTGGTAGCTTTTCAATCACTTCAATCTTAGCTTTGTCTACCTCAATGCCCTTTTCGAACATTAACTGACCAAGCACCACCCTTTTAATGACCATAAAATGGCACTTCTTCCAATTAAAAACTAAATTAGCTTATTCACATCTCTGTAAAACTTTAGAAAGATTATTTGAGCAATCATCAAAAGATGAACCATAAACAGAAAAATCATATATAAAAACTTCCATAATATTCTCTATGAAATTCCATCATGCACCTTTGAAAGGTAGCGGGGGCATTACAAAGCCCAAATGGCATTCTCCTATATACATATGTTCCATAGGGACAAGTGAAAGTAGTTTTCTCTTAGTCCTCTGGGTGAATAGAGGTTTGGAAAAATCCTGAATACCCGTCCAAATAGTAAAAGAATGAATGCTTAGCAAATCTTTAGAATAATTGGTTAATGAAAGGTAAAGGAATAGTAGCCTTATTAAACTTTTTATAATTTATGCACATTCTCCACCCAGTGATAGTCCTAATAGGTATTAATTCATTATTCTCATTCTACATTACTGTCATACCACCTTTCTTAAGGACTACGTGAATTAGGCTAACCTAATTACTATCTAAAACTGGATAGATAATCCCTACATCAAATAATTTCATTACCTCTTTTCTAACCCCTTCTTTTATGTTAGGATTTAATCTCCTTTGATGCTCAATAGAAGGTTTGTATCCCTCCTCTATGTGAATCCTATCATGCAAAAAGCGGGGCTAATCCCCTTCAAATCATCAATGGTATAACCTATGATATTTCTATGTTCTCCAACCCTCTTAAATTACCTTTCCACTTGACCATCATCTAAACGAGCATTAACTATAATTGGATAAGTGGAATTAGGTCCAAGCAAGGTATACCTCAAATCAAAAAAAAGTTGCTTAAGCTTAATTTTTGGTGCATTTTCTTCCTTCAAAGCATACACATGATTTGATTAATTATTTAGAGGCTTATACCTTAGTGATTTATGTAAGGAAAGGATAGGATTTGAATTCAAGAGATGAACATATGCCACCACTTCATAGCTCTCTTTCACTACATCAATGTCATGAACTAACCATGCTTTAAGTGGAACCTTTGGGTATTATTGATCAAAAACTTCCCTAATACAATCTTGAATAACATCTATTTGAAAGCATGAATTCACCATTGAAGGTTTCTTTGCCATTTTGAACACATCAAATTCAACCATCTCTTCTCCAACTTTAAGCTTTATTTTTCTGTCTTGACTTGGTGATGGCTCCGGCTATAGCTAAGAAAGGACATACTAGGATAATAGGGATATGCAAGTCCTCTTCCATCTCAAGTATCACAAAATCTATGGGCACGTAAAATTGCCTAACCTTGACTAGTACATCTTCTAAAATCCCTACACGATATATGATGGATCTGTTCGCTAACTGTAATAAGATGGTGGTAGGCTTAAGATCTCATATGTTTAATTTTCTGCACAAAGAAAGAGGCATTAAACTCAAACTAGCTCCAAGAACACATAAAGCCTTACCAATTGGTATTTACTAATAATACAGGGTATAGTGATACTCTCTAGATCCTTAAGTTTTAGAGGAAGTTTATTTTGGATGACAATGTTGCACTCTTCATTCATTGTGATTGTTTCAAACTCTTTCCATTTCCTTTTGTTGATGATGATCTTCGTAAGGAATTTTGCATACTTTGACATTTGAGTGATGGCCTCTAATAAAGGAATAGAGATGTTAAATTGCTTGAACACATCTATTATCCTCTTGTACTGTTTGTCCAGTCTCGTATTATTCAACCTGTGAGGGAAGCGTAAATATGGTGGGTCAGTCTTCTTAAGCTCACTGTCATGTCCATACCCTAATAATTTAAGTTATTTTGGGTTAGGACTAAATTATAAAAAAAATAAGTTTAGAGCAAGGACTTAATTAAAAAATATTAAGTTGGAGGACTAAAGCATAAAATGACATAAATCGCCATTGATACTGATAAAGAAGAAGAAGAAGAGAAAAAAAGAGGAAGGGACGTTCTGCTGTAGTTGGGAAGGAAGAGGAGGAACCTACATTTTAGTGAGTGGACTTCCTTTCTGCAATTCTTTGATTGATATATTTGTTTTTGGATGATTTCTGGTGGTTTTGGGATTGAATTTTCTCGTATGTTGTGAAATTTTAAAAATTCAAATGTTACAGGTATGATCAGGCGGTGCCTCTTTAAGCAAAGGCGACACCTCAGCCTAATTTGAGCCCTCAGTCGACGCCTTACTGAGTGATAAGGTGATGCCTTAGCAAGCTATAAGGTGGCGCCTTAGTGGCATTGAGTTGATAAGGCGGTGCCTCAATGACCATAGAGGTGGCACCTCAGTGGCCACAAAGGTAGCGCCTCTACACTGAGTCGATACCTCAGTGATCCAAAATGATGTTTGAGTTTATTCTGATCGGTTTTTAACCCTGATTTGATATGTATATAATATATGGAGTAGTACAGAGTTTTATTTTAATCAAAAACATGATTGATTATAAAAATGTGATGATTTTATGAGCACATATACATTGAATGGAAAGGTGGTTGTAGTAAGACCGTGCTCGAAGTACGGCTGGGTTCTGTGAGATATAAGACTGTGTCCAGAGCACAGTGACTCACGTGTGATTGATATTCTTGTACCTGGGGTACAGTAAAAAATTAACAAAATTGAGATATATGATTATGATAACTGTCTTTAAGACGGCGCTCGAGATTCTTGAATGCCTTTGGGGCTAATCCGAGTGGTTTATAGATCGGTATGCATACCTAGATTGGACCTTCGATGTGCTGATTGGTACCCACCACATCGATAGAAACCTAACCTATTCCTGATTATATTTGAAAAATCATATTGTGTTGTATTGTGCTGTGATTAGTGTGAGAATGATATTTCTAAAAGAAAGTTTGATTGATATTTTGAAAAGAAAGGAAAGTTTGATTTCTAAAAGAACCGAATTTGAGTTTATAAAGAATTATTTTAAATTATTTTTATGAGTTGATTATAAACTTGTTTTGTTTGTATGGATTACTTTATGTTTAAAGTGGAAATATTTTTATTATTTTCAAATATTCTGGTTATCATTATTCCCTATTATTTCTTGGGACAGCGTTGATATCTGTCCATTTACTAGGTATTTTCTTGAGAAAATACTTACTACTCCTTCCTTAAAATTTTCTTTCAGTATAGTTTAGTTCATACATAGCTGTAAATAATGGCGATGCATTGTACTGCGATGATGTACGAGTTAGAGGGAGCTGAGACAGAGATCTAGTATTACATCTGACACGATCCGGATGTAATCTTATCTTTTCATGTGGCTCTAGAGACTATAGCAGTTGAGTACCACACGCATACAGAGAGGATTGATTTCCTCAATGGATGTCTGATAGTAGTCACCATATCTCATGCCACTATGCTAGGTGTTCGGGTCTCTTTGACTTGGACATAGATGATATTAGCCTTTGCTTATTTCTTTTTATTGTGATGGGTTATATTGAAAGTAACTGCTCTTTTGGTATAGATATAGCAGTACTTCCCAAGGCTAGATAGGCCACTCTTTTGGGTGATTGTTAGGTTGTATTATTCTTTTTGGTGTATATTTGTAAATATTTATATGACCCCTTTTCCCCATGCATCCCGTTTGTAGTATAATATTTACATATATATGTATATATATCTTGTCGATATATCAGTTGAGTGTTTACTGCTCTTGCCATCTGTCCCATATTTTTTAAAATATTATATATCTATTTGGATGTTTTTCTTGATAGCTGAATGATATAAGAATGATGTACAGTGGATATTGGTTAGTTTTTATCCCAAAAGTGACGCTTCTCCATGTCCATGCCTCGGCCAGAGCAGCAAGTGTTGTGGGCTATCGATGGGTTATCGATGGGGAGGGATGTCACAATTGTTAGTATCAAAGCCTAGGTTTGAAAGTTAAGTTTGGAAGTTTATATTTGGAAGTTTGTATTTGAAAGCCTAGGTTTGAAAGCTTAAATCTGGATTTATTTGATAGGTTTTGGAAGCCTAAGATATGAAACCCAAGTTAAGTAAATTTTATGAAAATTAAGAAACATGTGTGCTGAATGGATTTTAGTTGAGAATCTGATACTCAAAGGTTTGAATCACTGAAGTGGACTAATTTTGAATTTGTAGGAAGATGGCAAGAACTATAGAAGGCGGAATAGGTGTACGTGGTAGGCCTAGAGATAGATCGAGAGGTAGAGGTCGAGTTATTGAGGCTGATAGGATGGATTTGGTAAAGAGAGAAGAAAGTGTAGATAGGAATCGATTATAAGGATTGTCTCCATCAACAGCTTCTGTTGGTAATGAGAGAGACGATATGCGAGAAATCGATATAGGGAGCGAATGGGTCAGTTCGATGCCTAATGCTTCAGTGTTGAACTTTAACATACCGAAAAGAGCACGTAATGGACAACTACCACCACCGATGTAAGAAAATATGGCTAATAATCTATTACCGCTAGTAATGCATGTGGATGCTACAGAATTTACACGCACTATGGCTACTATGATAACTGAGAAGGATAAAAAGAAGTATAAAAGACCCGGAGACGTGATCGCGCATGTAAAGAAATGTGGAGCTTATGATTTTTATGATACATTGGACTCAGGACAAGCTGATAAGTGGATTAAGACTGTGGAGAAGGCCTTTAAAACATTGCCACTTAGTGACGAGGAGAAGATAAGTAATGTTTATGGCCTGATGTTTGATAAAGCTGACGATTGGTTTACCAGAATTCAAAACTTGTACGGTGAAGCTTTGATTTGACAAGTATTCCAGGAGGAATTTCGTCGGGAATACTTGATAGAAAACTATCAAAAAGTAGCTGCATTTATTAACTTAGTGTAAGGATCGATGAAGGTCAGAGAATACGTTGATAAGTTCGAGGATTTATACAAGTACACAAAGGATATCTATCTTACGGAGGAGAGGAAAATTGAAAATTTTTGTGACAGACTATATGTATCCTTAAGAGGAAAGTTGAATTTGTATACTGGAATGACATTTAGAGGTTGGGCTGAAAAAGCAATGGAATAAGAGAAGTTGAATAAGGAATTAGAAGCTTTAACCCAAGTTAAACCTAATCAACAAGCTAAGTCATCACGACAACCTTAGAGAGGAAATGGGAGTAGGAGATCAAGATTCTCTCCATACTCTAGGAGCAATGTGAGGTCGGGAGGTGGAAATAGACCTCAAGGAAGTCAGGTATCAGTGAGATAACTAGCAATGCCACTAGGACAGATGGGTGCTGGAAGTAGATTGCAAGGGAGAGATATATTACCTTAGTGTAACATATGCAAGAAAAATCATACTGGAAGGTGTAATCAAGGTGAGGTTAGATGCTACGGATGCAATGAGATCGGGCATTATATGAGGAATTATTCGAAAGTATACCCAGGAGAACCATCAATGCAAGCATTTAATACCTTTCATAACAAAATAGGTGGAAGGTCAGTTAGAGTAGGAAGACCAGCAGTTATACAAAGAGAGATGACTGGTTTGGTAGGAATGTCTTAGAACTAACCAGGAGAGCCAAGCTCAACAGCCAGTGGTGTATGGTAAACTAGAGTATATATTGTTACGGAGTGAGAGGCCGAGGAGTCATCGAATGTAATAATGGGCAAGGCTCATATCAATGGTAAGCTAGCACATATATTGGTTGATCCAGGTTCTACATTTTTCATTCATATCATCGGCTTATGTAATGCATTATAAGCTTAAGATAAGTGATTTGAATGAACCTGTGATTGTGAGCGTGCCTATAGGAATGAGTGTAGTTTGTAAGAATGTATATAGGGATGTCTCGGTAAAAATTAATGAGGATGAAATAAGGTGGAATTTTATACCCTTATCCATTGGTGAGTTTGATGCTATACTCGGAATGGATGGGTTAAGTCATTATAGAGCAAATGTGAATTATTATACTAGGCAAGTAGAATTTGAGAAGGAGAATGGAGAAAAGATAACATTTGTTAGAGAAAATAGAAAGACTACTATTAAGATTATATCGACAATGATGGCTATGAAATACATGAGAAAAGGGTATGAGGCGTATTTAGCTTTTATTATGGAGGATAAGAATGAAGGTTTAAAGTTGAAAGAACTACCAATGGTGAATGAATTTGAGGATGTATTTCCGAAAGATTTACAAGGTTTTCCACCTGAGAGAGAAATAAAATTTGAGATTGAACTTATACTCGAAACTGCTCCTATATCACAA
Organism: Macaranga tanarius; assembly: GCA_949673435.1. Lineage (NCBI taxonomy): Eukaryota > Viridiplantae > Streptophyta > Magnoliopsida > Malpighiales > Euphorbiaceae > Macaranga > Macaranga tanarius. The sequence goes on along the minus strand of CATIWO010122198.1, from coordinate 3,898 downwards.
GCACCATATAGGATGGCTCCGGCAGAGTTAAAGGAGTTGAAAGTATAATTACAAGAACTATTGGATAAAGGATTTATTTGACTAAGTTTCTCTCCATATGGCACACCTGTATTATTTGTTAAGAACAAAGATGGATCTTTTCGACTGTGTATAGATTATAGATAATTAAATAAGGTCACAATCCAAAATAAGTATCCTTTGCCTAGAATAGAAGATATATTTAATCAACTGCAAGGAGCAAAGGTATTTTCGAAGATAGATTTACGATATGGTTATCACCAATTTAGGATTAAGGAATCAAAAAACTGCTTTCAGGACAAGGTATGGACATTATGAATTCTTAGTAATGCCATTTAGATTGACTAATGCTCCAGCTGCATTTATGGACCTGATGAATCGAATGTTTAAGTCATATCTAGATAGGTTTGTAATTATATTTGTTGATGATATTTTGGTGTACTCGAAATCAAAAGAAGAACATGAGGAGCATTTAAAGACGATATTGGCAATTTTGAGAACTAAGCAGTTGTATGTGAATTTTAGCAAATATGAGTTTTGGTTGGATAAGGTTGCATTTCTTGGGCATGTAATATATGCTAAAAGAGTGTATGTGGATCTTACTAAGATTACAGCAATTGTCAATTAGGAGCCACCAAGGAATGTAACGGAGATATGAAGTTTCCTAGGACTAGTAGGATATTATCAGAGATTCGTATAGGATTTCTCAATTATTGCATCACCATTGATAAAATTATTAAGAAAGAATGTAAAATTTGAATGGAATTTGAATTATAAATAAAGCTTTGAAATCTTGAAATAGAAGCTAGTCATTGCATTAGTATTGACATTGCCAGTGGAAGGAGGTCATTATATGGTATATAGTGATGCTTTGAAGCAAGGACTTAGTTACGTGTTGATGCAAAATGGAAGAGTGGTGGTGTATGCATTAAGGTAATTGAGACCACATGAGCAGAACTATCCCACACATGATTTAGAGTTAGTAGCTGTGGTATTTGCGTTAAAAAAAGTGGAGACATTACTTGTATGTAGTAACATGTCAAATATTTACAGACCACAAGAGCTTGAAGTATGTCTTAACTCAGAAGGAGTTAAATTTGAGGCAAAGATGTTGGGTGAAATTATTAAAGGATTATGATTGTATGATAGAATATCACTCAGGAAAGGCTAACGTGGTTATGGATGCTCTAAGTCGGAAGTTAAATGGAAGTTTGTATTATATTCACACTGTTAAGATGCCATTGTTGATTGAATTGAGAAAGTTAGATGCTGAGTTTAGAGTAGACACTCCACCCAAAGTGTTAGCTACTTTGAAGGTAAAGCCGTTATTAATGGAAAGAATTTTGGCAACACAGCAAATGGATAAAGAAACGAAAAAGCTGTGCAGTGATGTGAAAAGTGGGAAGGTGAAAGAGTTGAGTTATGGTGAAGAAGGAATTTTAAAGTTTGGGAATATATTATATGAGCCAAATGTGGATGAATTAAGAAGAGAAATAATGGAAGAGGCATATTATTTGGCGTATGTTATGCATCCAGGAAGTATGAAGATGTATAGGATGTGGAAAGTAAATTATTGGTGGAAAGGAATGAAGGGTGACATAGCTAAATTTATGTCAAAATGTTTGACTTGTCAGCAAGTGAAGGCAGAGAATAAGCATCCTACTGGATTATTACAATCCTTACCAATTCCTGAATGGAAGTGGGAATATATCACAATAGATTTTATGGTAGGATTGCCAAGAACTCAATAAGGAAATGATGTTGTATGGGTGATCATTGATCATTTGATAAAATTAGCACATTTCTTACTTGTTAAGGTCAATTACAACTTAAATAGGCTAGCAAAGCTGTACATGAAGGAAATTGTAAGGTTACATAAAGCACCAGTATCAATCGTATCTGATCACAATCCAAGATTCACATCACGATTTTGGCCAAGTTTGTAAGAGGCTTTGGGAACTAAACTAAGGTTTAGTATAGCTTTCCATCCTCAAACCAATCCAAATGCACTATACAAATATTGGAAGATATACTTAGATCCAGTGCGTTATATTTTGGAGGTAATTGGGATAAGCATGTACCATTAATGGAATTCGCTTATAACAATAGCCACCAAAGCAGTATCAATTTTGGCAAGTGATAAAAAGGTATTACGAAATAAAGTTATTCCTTTGGTCAAAGTATTATGGAAAAATCATTCTCGTGAAGAAGCTACGTGGGAACGAGAGTAGGATATGAGACAACGATATCCGTACCTATTCTCTTCAGATCTAAATTAGATTGGAATTAAAATTTCTCCAAATTTTGAGGATAAAATTTCTTAAGTGGGGGAGAATTGTCATATCTGTACCGAATAATTTATGTTATTTTGGGTTAGAACTAAATTATAAAGAAAATAAGTTTGGAGGAAGGAATTAATTTAAAAATATTAAGTTTAGGAACTAAAGCGTAAAATGGCATAAACCGCCATTTATATTGATAAAGAAGAAAAAGAAAAAAAAAAGGAAGGGACGCTCTGCTGTAGCCGGGAAGGAAGAGGAGAAACCTATATTTTAGTGAGTGGACTTCCTTTCTTCAATTCTTTAATTGATATACTTGTTTTTGGATGATTTCTGGTTGTTTTGGGATTGAATTTTCGTGTATGTTATGAAATTTTAAAAATTCAAACATTACAGATATGATCAGGCGATACCTGATTGCACAGAGGCGATGCCTCTTTGAGCAAAGGCGACGCTTCAACCCAATTTGAGCCTTCAGGCAACACCTTAGTGAGTGATAAGGTGACGCCTCAGCAAGCCATAAGGTGGCATCTTAGTGGCATTGAGTTGATAAGGCAGCACCTCAGTGGCCACAAAGGCGGTGCCTCTACACCGAGTCAGTGTCTCAGTAATCCAAAATAATGTTTGAGTTGATTCTGATCGGTTTTTAACCCTGATTTGATATGTATATGATATACGAAGTAATATAGAGTTTTATTTTGATAAAAAAACATGATTGATTATGAAAATGTGATGATTTTGTAAGCATATATACATTGAACGGAAAGGTGGTTATAGTAAGACCGTACCCGGGGTACGGCTAGGCACTACAACAAAATATGGAATTAGAGACGTTTTATTTTTGCAACGCAATGAAAATCGTCTCTAAAAGATTACATTTTGCGACATTTTATCAAAATTATCTCCAAAAGTGTCCACAAGTTCCCTCAACCTCCAAAAATATTCCCGCCATACAAAAATCGTCTCTAAAAGTACCCGTTACATTTTATTAACATCGCTTAATGATATATTTTTATGACGTTTTTATAAAATGTCTCTAAAATTAAGCTTCAGTGACATTTTATAAAATTGTCTCTAAAAAATTTAAAATTAGGGATGATTTATTTTATTACGTAACAAAAAATGTCTCTAAAAGATCTTTTTTTTTAGACTTTTTTTCAAAATCGTCTTCAATAACACCTATAATTTCTCAGTTATTAAAAAGTAACGTACTACAAAAAATCACTAAATAATATATTTTTAGGACATTTTTGAAAAATGTCTCCAAGATTAAACTTATAAGACATTTAATAAAATTATTTCTAAAAAATTTAATTTTTTTTAATGAACTCTTTTATTCTTATTTATAATTAAAGATAAAAATCTAAAAAAATTATTATTCATTATAATTTATAAAATTATTTTTTACAAAAATTATTATTTTATTCTAATTTTATATTTTTTTGGTAAATCTAATTTTATAATTTCAATTTTTTAAAATTTAATTTTTTATGCTAAAAATATAAAAATATTATCATTTGTTACAATTTATAAAAGTTATCTTAAAGAATTATCATTTTTCTCTAACTTTATATTTTCAATATTTTTAAAATAAAAAAATT
>CATIWO010122174.1:0-17907 GCA_949673435.1 Macaranga tanarius | reverse complement strand
ACTTAATATCACATATTAAATTAAGTCCAAATTAATATTTATTTAATTACTTTTAAGTCCCAATCTTTGAATTTAGATTTTGGGATATGCTAGATCACCGTATACGTGCAAATTCAATTCAATTAATTTAATTGATTAATTAAACTCTTTAATTAACAATCAAATTAATATTAGTCTTTACAAGTGCAAACTTTATGTGTGTGACTTACTAGGTTCAAGTCTAAATGGCAATGGGAAATAATATTAACATTTAATATCATGGAAACACCTTTCCTTACTAAATGTAAAAATCCCAATTAATCACATTTAGTTTCCATAAGTCGTGAGTGACCCCTAACATAGATGTCACGACTATCCAATTAGAAATGAATGCTTTATGTAGATCCACAAGAACCATAGAACACAATTACCGTGCACTAAATGTCCTTTCATTATAAGATCCTAATATTGGCTAGAGTCATAGTCTAGTTAAACTCTAATTGCCTTAATCATATGACCTCATCTTAAGTTCAATTTTTGATAAAACACGACTACTACTAGAAACTCTTTTCTAGCACCAAAACTCTTTTCGGGTAAGTCGAGCTTGACCTGGCCAGGTACTTATTCATTAAGAATAACTTAGATAGCATAGGATTTTATCCTGATTCACTCCAGGTATTGAATTCCATATTGGCCAATCACTCATCTCTATATATAACTAACTAAAGCCACCACACGCCATATACCCACACGTGGCTGGCACAAGTATGTAAGTGGTAACAAACTCTAACTAACCATATGTAGATGACCGTGTTACCTCAGGTCGAAGGACCATATGCACCATTATGTCCAAGATAGTGATTGTTGACTTATGTGAATATCCATGCAATCACAAATCTTATGTTATAGTTCAATCCACTCATCACATAAGTATTCACATGTCTATTCTGATATCTCATATCGAGTAGTATGAGTGATGTGAACCAAGCAAGCACCAACTATAAAGATTTACATAGGTATGAAGGTCTAATGACAAGAGCATGCATGAGGAAGTTCATGGTTTCCTTATACATGTTCATGCAATAAGAAATTATGCAAAGAATGGAGGATCAAAGTGCAAATACAAATGGAGCTCAATTAAGTGCATTTGGAGGCAGCATGGAACAAGAGCAAATTCATCATTTTATACCTTATTAGCCAATTCTGACCTTCAAAATGAAGAGTTCATGTCAAACTCTTTAAGTGGAGCAATTTTCACTTAATTTGGATAAAGTGCATTTTTGAAGGTTCTAGAAGATTCTGAAAGGTTCTAAGGTATTTTCTAGAAGGTTGTCATGCAAAGGAGTCCTATATATATCATAAATAACGTTTTCTACATTAAAAGAGGAGTATTTAAATATTTGGTCAAAGTTTATAAATCTTCCTATTTTGTTTAGTTGTCATAGTTATCACTTAGTTGTCATTAGTTTGCAATTGTTCCTATTTTGTATTTCCTAGCTCTTATAGGATTTCTTTTAATTGTTTTTTTCTTATTTAGGAGAATTAATTAGGTTTCTAGAAGGTTTGACAAGTCAATACCTATCTATTAAGGTGTCCTAGTCTTAATAGGATTAGTATTGTTTAGCTTTCACTCCAAGCATTGTAATGCCTATATAAGGGCAACCCAAAAATGAATTTTGGAGATGTTTATAATTAATTCGAATTCCTTTTGTGAGGAATTATTTTCTCTCTTTTGTTCTTAAAAGAACTTTTTTTGTTCTTAAAAGAACTTTTGTGAATTTATCAAGTGAAGGCTTGGTGCATTCAAACATAGTTTAATTTGGGCTTAACATTGACTTAGTTAATTTAGGCTTACATTAAACAACCTTTAATTCTTTATAATTAAGGTTCTTAAGTACAAGTTATTTAAGGGTCTTGTTGGGGATTAAAATTTACCATTATTGCTTGATTGTGAACGATCCTAAGGTAAAGAATCAACATTGCATACGGGTTTGGCATAAGTTAGCCACATTCGTATCATTTGGTATCAGAGCTTTGGCTCATTAATCAAGTACGTATTATTATTCCTTGTGTTTCATCTTATTCTCAATTTGGTTTCTTCAAATTCATTTTTCCTTGTTGATTTTAGAGTCAAATTCATTTTCTTAGTTTTCTCCTTCTTATCATTGCTTCAATTCGATTTTCATCCTTAAAACACATCAAAACTCATTTCTTTATTCTTGTTTGTGTTAATTCATACCGATTTGAGTTGGAAATTCAATTTGGGCCGTGAATTAGTAATAAAAAAAAGAAAAAGAAAAAAATTTGATTGAAGTTCAAAGTTGGCCTAAGCATTATTCTTATTGCTATCTTTATTCCAAATTGGTTTGGGATTGCTAGGTTCCATTCAATTCAGCCTAGAATCAATTCTAATTATTATTTTTGATTTCCAAATTTGTATGGGATTATAAAATCCAAATTTGTGCAATTTCTTTTTCCTAATTCAATTATGAATTCTTTTCTTCCTAGGTTACGTTTGGGTGGGTTTAAACACTTATTCCAACTTTTCTTGATTTTCATTTTGTTGACCATTGTCTTTGTTATGGCATTTTTCTTTGGTTCCTTAAGTCAAGTTTAAGTTTAAATTTTCTTTTTTTGAGTTATATTGACTCTAATTTGATAATTAGTAGCTTAAGTTCCATAAGAACTATAAGAGAGGAATTTGAGAGTAAATACATCAATTGAGTGAAACACGAGTGTTGAGTGACATCTTTTGAGTGCAAACATGTGAGGGAGTGTTATTGTGAGGTTTTCTTTATTTGTTTTCATTTCTCTTTGTGTTTAACATAGCAGATCCGAAGGAGGTGGAAAAAGACCTCGAATGGAAGCTCTTTATGAGGGCTATGCAAGATAAGATGAACCAATTATTGACAAGCCATCACAAGGTTCAAGAACGCTTGGTGAGGATGGAGCGAGGTCAAACCACAGTCGCCACCAATAACACTAACAACATAAATCAAACCGCACCAAGGCAAGGGCATAGAGGAAGATGGCATGATGATGATGAAGAGTCCATTGATAATAATGTTCAAGGGCGTAGGAGGCAAGACAATAACCTTGGGAGCATAAAGATGAAGATACCCCCTTTCCATGGTAAGAGTGATCCTGAAGCATATCTAGCATGGGAAAAGAAGGTAGACTTTATGTTTGAGTGTTATAACTATTCCGAGAAGAAGAAGGTAAATCTTGCTGTCATTGAGTTCATGGACTATGCATTAGTTTGGTGTGACCAGTTATTGGTTTCAAGGAGGCACAATGGGGAAGATCCAATCTCTATATGGCAAGAGATGAAGACTATCATGCGCAAGAGATTTGTGCTAACACATTACTATAGAAATTTGTACAATTTTGATGGCATTAACAGAGGAAGAGGACATAGAGGTCAATTTTATAGAGGTTATGAAGATAAAAATCGTGAAGATGATGATGTTGGTCAAACTTTGGGAAGACATCTTAAAAGAAAGCACTCGAGGTATAATTCTAATTTTTGTTCACTTTTACAGAGTTAGAGTGATAAGGATGATAGACCTATTGTTAAGACTAAAATAGAAGAGTTTAAAAGTAAAAGTGAGAATACACCTAATCAATTTAATGATATTTGATGTCTTGAATGTCTTGGATATGGTTATGTTGAATGTGGACGTTTTAAAGGAAAAGTGATGACCGTTGAGACTAGTACTAATGTTGAAATGGTGTTGAGTGATTATAAGAAGAAACATGATGATCAATTGTGTGTTAAAATACATAATCATACTTATGAAATTGAAAGTGAAGAAGAAGGTGAGTTAAGTATTAAAGATGAGTTGAGTGAGCAAGGTGAGGAAGATGGGAAACACTTAGTGAGAGAAAATAAGCAAGGCATGAGTGAAAAGGAAGTTTATGCATAAGCAAAGGAGCTAGAGATTGAGAGCATCATAAAGAATGAGGATTTGATGATTCATCATGATTATATTAATAACTTTAATCATTCTTGTTCTAGTGTTTTGAAAGTTCTTTTGCAGGATTTTATGCCATATGAATATCCATTTCATGATATTGTTGAGATACCTTATGCCTATAAGGTCAAGAATGCTTTTAAAGATTTCGCTCCTAGAGTAAAGTTTAGAAAAAAGCATCAAGAATTCCTTACATACGAGTTCATGACGACAACATCTACATTTCAAGTGCAAAATCAAGTTCAAACTGTTCTAAAATTGATTGTATGGATCATTACATCAAAGGAGGCATTATCAACCAAAGAGTTTGTGGTTGATCTTGGAGGATTTATGGATAGGCATTATCAACCAAAGACTTTGTGTTTGATCCTAGAGGATTTATGGATTTACCAACTTTAGAAGATGGGTTAGATTCGAGGACGAATCTTTGTGAGGAAGGAGGGAATGATGTGAACCAAGCAAGCACCAACTATGAAGATTTACATAGGTATGATAGTCTAATGACAAGATCACGCATGAGGAAGTTCATGGCTGCTTTATACATGTTCATGCAATAAGAAATCATACAAAGAATGGAGGATCAAAGTGCAAATACAAATAGGGCTCAATTAAGTGCATTTGGAGGCAGCATGGAATAAGGGCAAATTCATCATTTTTATACCTTATTAGCCAATTCCGACCTTCAAAATGAAGAGTTCATGTCAAACTCTTTAAGTGGAGCAATTTTCACTTAATTTGGATAAAGTGCATTTGTGAAGGTTCTAGAAGGTTCAAAAAGATTCTGAAAGGTTCCAAGGTGTTTTTTAGAAGGTTATCATGCAAAGGAGTCCTACATATATCATAAAGGACATTTTCTACATTAAAAGAGGAGTATTTGAAGATTTGGTCAAAGTTTACAAATCTTCCTATTTTGCTTAAGTGTCATAGTTATCACTTAGTTGTCATTAGTTGGCAATTGTTCCTATTTTGTATTTCCTAGCTCTTATAGGATTTATTGTAGTTGTTTTCTTATTTAGGAGTATTAATTAGGTTTCTAGAAGGTTTTGACAAGTCAATACTTATCTATTAAGGTGTCCCAGTCTTAATAGGATTAGTATTAATTAGCTTTCACTCCAAGCATTGTAATGCCTATATAAGGGCGACCCAAAAATGAATTTTGAGATGTTTTATGATTAATTCAAATTTATTTTGTGAGGAATTATTTTCTTTATTTTGTTCTTAAAAGAACTTTTATGAATTTATCAAGTGAAGTCTTGGTACATTCAAACATAGTTTAATTTCGGCTTAACATTGACATAGTTAAATTAGGTTTACATTAAACAACCTTTAATTCTTTGTAATTAAGGTTCTTAAGTACAAGTTATTTAAGGGTCTTGTTGGGAATTAGAGTTACCTATATTGCTTGATTGTGAACGATCCTAAGGTGAAGAATCAACATTGTATACGGGTTTGGCACGAGTTAGCCACATTCGTATCATGAGTGTAAACAAGGCACAGTCTATACAATATTGAAACAAAATCACTAAAAGGGGAGTCTTTTACTAAAAGTCTTTTTGTTCCATTTTTTTCATTTTTTATGCATAAGTGTGTCGAGTTTAATTTTTCCTTCCATTTTCCATACATAATCATATAATTATTTTCCTATTGTATAAGCATGTATAGTCAAATTTTATTTCATCTTTCATGCATGAATCTTTACAATTAGATCTCTCAACATGTGAGTGCATTTAATTCTCTCACCTGTATGATTAAATTTTTTAAGTGTACTTAGCCTAAATCAGTTTTTCCTAGGAAATCTCAACTAAATATGTGTCTTATTGTGCAAGAATTAATGAGATATCGACTACCTTAAGGGCTGAACATGATAATAAATTCTAAATCATTCTAATAATAGCTCAAGTTGAAACTTTAAACATTAAAATAATAATGGGACCCTAAATTTATTCTTCCCCTCCTAATTTATTTTCCTAAATTTTGCAGAAATAATAAAACACCCTAGCATGCAATCTGAAGACAAATAAAATATTAAAAATAAGAAAGCATATCGAACGATAATGTAGGGTCCACTGGTGGCTTGCTCGATTTAAAATGAGGGGAATCATCTCTCCCCGGGTGAATCTTTGATCCTTATGCTAAAATTGTACCGGTCGATACATGCTACGCACAGGAGCACTCTCGACCAGCATATCCCAGGTGGCAACCCCTAGCAGCTCCTCCAACTCTTCGACATAAATACAGTATCTGGAAGATGACTCCACCATAGCTAAGGTATAAGAGTATTTCAGAGAAAGTCCAAGCTAGTGAGATGAAAGTGAAGGAAGATTAATAACAACTAAATGGATTAAGTGGAATTTTAAAAATTTTAACCACTTGCAACTCTTGTATGAATGCTATAATCTCATCTAACCCAAGATTACATCATAAGAATATTTACAGGACTAAAAACACTCATCATGGATAATATTTTAAAAATAACAAACAACATAAAGCATCATAAGCTAAAAGTCCTACAATCTAAAAGTTTAGTAATACTTACAAACTCCTAAGTGTGTAGCTCGTTTAACAAGTTTTTGGTTATTATGATCTACAAGTTATGAGCTCCCCAAATATGAAGCCTCTAGCTTGAAACGCACAAGTTACTCCAATGAGATTTCAAGGATGATGGAGAACTACCCATAAGCCTCTCCTCTTGAAGATGACCCAAGGCACTTGCTAGAACTCCTCCAAACTTGAATGTGTAGGACTTTGTAGCAACCTTCAATGGATGTCAATGATAGATATATATTTGTACAACTCTTGTACAATAATGGCCTTTTGCTTAAGAGCTCATAACACTTGTGATTTTGTTACTCTATACTTAGATGAAGAAGAAAGATGAAGATGATATCTCAACTCATGAGAATTCTCTCTATTTTTCTATCAATAGTTTAAAAATAAAAAAAAGCTCTCTAATGTGCATTTTTTTTTTTGTCTCTATAAAACTCATTAACTTAAAGAAATGTATATTGTAGGCAATGGGGTTCAGTGGGCGCCCAAGCGTCCGGCGACCATGGTACTGTACTGGCTCAGGGCCCACTAGGAATCCAACTTTGGGCCCTTTTTATGGGTCTTGGTTGGAGATGGGAGTCGCCACCCGAATAATATCCGGGACACTTTATTCAGCAATTGGATTCTACGGAGGATATCCAGTAGCCGTCCTCAGAGATTGGGTTCGGAAACTGGGTATGGGCTTTTTGAATGGCCCATCCGATCTTGCGATCGGCCTCCGTTTATATTTTATGTTTCATCATTTTTTAATTATTTAATTATTCCTTTAATTACATGCAAAATTGTGATTGCCTCCAAACAAGTTCCAAATTTTATAATTAGGTCCAAGTTTTCAATTAGTCAATTTACATGCAATTTAGTGTCTGATTTATCACAAACATCACATTTGTAATTAATTCATCCACACCATCCATAATTCACGATAAAATAATGAAAATAATAGAAAAACACACATAAAGAAATGGAGGGAGGAGAAATGAATTACAACCTTTTTTTCATGCAAGCCAAAATAAAATGAAAATAAATAACTTATAACTGAACAATTCTAAATAAACAACTTAATAATTGACGAGCTTCCAAATAATAAATCCTGCAACATAAGCTATAAAGAAATCTAAAAATAACCTTTAAAGTGAAACAAGATTAGCGCAAAAATAAAAAAAGACATTCAAAGAAACACAGAATGATAATTATTTGACAGAAAAGAAAATCAAGAGTCAAATCGACTCACTAGGGCGATGCCTTTTTGATGGGGCGCTGCCTTACCTTAGAGAGGCAGCCAATCGGCCGCCTATAGACTAAAAGGCGGCGCCTCTACGATGAGGCAGTGCCTCTGCACATTCGGTCAAGGGAAATACAAATAGTTAAAACTGAACCAGAACAATGCTTTTACTCAAAAACTACGAATCAGAGTCAAAAATACTAAACCAAATCAATTAATCATACCCAATTATATTCTTAAATCAATTAACAACAATTAGCAATCTTGTAAACATGTGAGCATGAATCAGAATCATAAAAATGAACTTATGTAATCATGCCGAAATTCAAAGTCGAAAATAGAAGAGGAAACCAACTGACAGAACTTTTAGAACAGAGACAAATGAAACTACACAATTATTGTATGAAGATCATACTTTGAAAACAACAGGAATACATAAACACAAAATAAAGAAAAGAGACTAAAATAAGTCAGAAAGTTACTGTAAAATAGTTTGCCCTCGGAATAGATACAGTGGATGCTAGAGAACATCGAATAGTGCAAAATTAATCTCCTCTCTTCTTATTTCTAAAAACATCCTCTCAGCCCTTTACTTTTTTTATGGTTTCTGGTTTTCTCTTCTCCTTTTTTTGTTCTCTGTAATTTTTTTTTGCTCTCTGCCAGACTAACATAAAAAGAAAAAGCCCCCACTCTTTTAGATAGAAAATCACCTATCTTAAATTCTAATCTCTCATTCTCAATTTCTCTCCCCACTTCCCCATTTTTCTCCCTGTAATCACGTTCCAAGAGAATGTGGTTGCAGGTAACTGGCATGAGAAAATCACGTGAAAAATATATTTTTAACGTATATTTTTTCAAAAAAAAATCCTTCTAAGGCACCGCCTTAGTGAAAAGATGGCGCTTCTTTAAAGTAAGAGGCTATAAGGCGCCACCTGATCAAAGAAGCGGCGCTTTAAAGGCCTTCTCCAATAGGCTCTAAAATTTTGATGGGCTTGGTCAAGTGGGTTTAAGAGTGGGCTTGGTTGAATGAACAATTTGGTGGGTTGGGCTAAAGGTGCTAGGCTTTTCTACAAGGGAGCTAAATTATTTTTTACACAGCTGAGTCCTTTTCCATACATTTTCATCATTGGGCTTTCTTCACAGGCCGGTTAAACTATATGTCCATAGTTTGCCCCCTTAATTTTTTTAGAAAACCGTTCATCATTTGCCAAAAAAACTGGTTTTACAAAAAAAACAACATGCATGCAAGTAATTATAAAAAAGATATTCTTCAATTATATGACTCCTTCTAGCATGATCTATGTTAAAATCATTTTGCTTTCGTACCGTCAACCTCGGGGTACAACTCGAGAGGTTCAATTTTGGCTTATCACCGTCTACCTTGATGTTCATAAAGTCAAGGGGTTCTACTTTTTATGTATCGTTAGCCTCAGGGTACAATCTGAGAGGTCCGCTTGTCGCCGTCTACCTTGATGTTTATCAAATCAAGGGGTTCTGCTTTTCATGTACCGTCAGCCTCGGGGTACAACCCAAGAGGTCCGCTTTTAGCTTGTCGTCGTCTACCTTGATGTTTATAAAATCAAGGGGTTCTACTTTTTATATACCATCAGCCTCGGGGTACAACCTGAGAGGTCCGCTTTTAGCTTGTCGACGTCTACCTTAATGTTTATAAAATCAAAGGGCTTTGCTTTCATGTACCGTCAGCCTCGAGGTACAACCCGAGAGGTCTAAATTTATGATCTGCAATTCTAAAACAACATAATCCAATTTAAAAAGTTAGAAAAAACTTTAGGTGTTTAAAAGAAATTTTCCTTAGATGGACCAAAATGACAATTTGCTATTCTTTATATTTAAACTTTCAAAACTCCTTTTTATTTAAACTTCGCGCTTCTTCTTCTCTTCTTCATCGCTTTCTTTCCTTCTCTCCATTTTACAATGGATCAGAACCGTACACTAGCAGCTCCTTAATGGGAATTCATTCCTCCTACCACTAGAGCTCTCAAGACACTGGGCTGGCAGAGAGGTTCAGGTTTTTCTCTAACTCCAGACTTGGATTCCCACATATGCTCTCTCACTTCAAGCCAGGTTAGTTATTTTTCTTCGTAAATTTCTACAAATATATATCGGGTCAGTCAAGATTAATTGAATGCATGCTCTTAATCTGTGAAAATCCGTGAAAATTATGTGAATTTTATATTGTGGGTGTTCTGAGCTTCGGCCAGAACATCGCTGAGGCACCGCCTCTTCGATCATGTGTCGCCTTAGTAATGCCAAGCATCTCCAGGCATCGCCTTAGTGCTAGTTGGGCGTCGCTCACTACTGCTGGGGCGTTATAAGTCTCTTTTTTCTTAAAACATATATATATATAATAAAACCCTACTTTTATACAATAGTTTAATGTTCACTCTATCAAGGGAGCGGGGAACATCAAGAGTGTTTACTGCTGGTATGACACGCTTTCTGAGGTCATTCAGCACCAGATTAGGGAGACTAATTTTAGTGATTTTATTTGTGCCCTACCCACTACTGTAGGTTGTAATGACTATCAGGCTCTGCATGCTTTACTGGAGAGATGGATGGATACGACTCACACTTTTCATCTACCCTGTGGAGAGTTCACTATTGACCCTGTATCGTTTGATGCTATCACTGGCATTGCTTGTGCTGGACTGCCAGTTCCCTTTGACTGCAGTATATATGTGTGCTCACCTAATAGAGTTGAGTATATCTAGACTTTGTTGGAGATGGTTCCCTATGAAAGGGAGTCATACCATCAAAGTTGATTCTATTCTTAGCTACTACTCAGATGCGGATATGGATGCCATTATTGCTTCACCCCGTCGGATCGACCAGTTGGTGAATGCCTTTCTCTACTACCTATTAGGCACGACCTTATTCTCAGATGCTGCCAGCTCTATCGACTTGATATTTCTGATGCCTTTATGAGATTTGGATCTAGTGTCCCTTTATGATTAAAGTTTTGCTGATTTGGCATACCTGTATCATGGTATGGATGCGGCCGTTCGAAAGGCAAAGAGGTTCTGTGGCTTTTGGCATGCCACCTTGGTGAGTTTGATTATCCTTACTTTCTAACTTCTTGTGCTTCATTCTTCATTTACTTGTTCTAACATTGGTGTCTTTGCAGATCTAGGGCTTAGAGTTTAGATTGATCAGAGACATAGTTCCTATAGGACAACGATCATTTCCTATTTTCACTAGATGGGGCTCCAGTAGGACATTGAGGCGAGAGGTTACTCATGTCCATATCCACCGCACGTATCTTAACGAGCTGACTTGGGATGAGGTACACCTGCATATGTAAGCAAAATTCATCAATATTTAATTGTTTTCTTTATACTTACTCACCCTTTATGTTTTGTATCTTGGCAGCTGACCCACGACTTGTGGGGTCCTAGAGATGGTTGGTCCTGGGCTATGATTCGCTCTGAGCCCTTGATTAAGCAGCGAGTCTTACTGCAAGGTCCCAAGCATAGGATGTGGTATCTTGGAGAGCGCATCTTCTTATACCACCGGGGTCCTGACAGGAGGCGCATCTCTAGGTCTCCTCCTAGCTCTATGTTCTAGACTGATCTGCTCGAGGGTGAGGAGTTAGAGCAGGCATTTGCAGGTAGGGTGGCCACGGTTCGTGAACTAGGCAGTTCCAGTTTGGAACTACCGGTTCATGGTTCCACTTAAGGTGGAACTGAACCGAAACTAGCCTAACCCCGGTTCTGGGCCAGTTTTGAACCGGCCAGTTCCGGTTTGACTTTTTTAAAAAATTAAAAAAATATTTTTTAATTAAAATAAATTATATGTATAATTTAGGCATGAATTAAGTTTATATATATATATATATATATATTTCCTAATTGATATATATATATATATATATATATATATATATATATAAAGTAAAGAACTTTATGCCACCCGAATTTGTGGAAGCAAAGTTGTAGATTTTGAAGCATGGACTTGGCTATCACGGGGAAAAAGATGGACCTGATAGTGAAGAAGAATGGACACTTTGGGAAAGGTTTGTAAAAAAAGGGAATTACAATCCCTATAAAGGAAAACCTGAGCCTCTATTTCTAGAAAGGAGGAAGGTCCCTAGGTTTGAGATCTTCGTGAATTATATGGGTGAGAAGAGCATGGATGAACCAACACTAAAGGAGCTAATAGTAGAGGAAGAGGTTACTACTACTGTGGAATAAAAAAAAGGGTACTGAAGATGATGCTATTAATAAGAACTCCAAAGGCAAAGGGATTGCTGCCGAGGGAATGGAGATTGCTATTGGAGATGCGGGTCAGAGCGATGATGCCATTGTGGACTTAGAGACCTTTGTCCAGAACTCTTTTATTGATACATTTTGTGATGACTTTGATGTTTCTCTTTCTAGTTTGTTTGAACTTGATGATTTGTTCTTTTCTAAGGTTGATGCAATGAAATTTGATTTTGCTTACTTGTGTGATGTCTTACCTAATGGTTATGCTTATTGTGATTATAATTTCATGCATATATTTGACATTAATTCTACACAAACCACTACATTTAACTTAGGCATAACTGAAAATCCCAAAAACATAATAATTGCTTTTGATCTTTCTTCTGATGAAAGTGAAAAAATAAAAGAATTGTTAATAAAGAGACAGAAAGTATTTGCTTGGGGGTATGAGGATATGCTGGGGATAGATCATGAGATTGTGGAACATGAGATCCCTACTTATCCTCACATCACACCAGTCAAGCAGAAAAGAAGAAGATTGAGACCAGAATGGGCCCTCCCGATTAAGGAAGAAGTTGAGAAATAGTGGAAGGTAGGATTCCTTGAGGTATTTGATGACACAAAATGGCTTGCTAATATAGTGCCAGTACTAAAGAAAGATGGAAAAGTAAGGATGTGTGTCGATTACCAGGACTTGAACAAAGCCTGCCCGAAATATGATTTCCCCTTACCTCACATTAATACACTGGTGGATAGTGCAGCCTCGAGTGCTATGTTCTCCTTCATGGATGAATTTTTAGGATATAATTAGATAAAGATGGCTGAAGCAGATAAGCTAAAGACCTCATTCATAACTGAGTGGGGGATTTACTGTTACTTAGTAATGCCATTTGGACTAAAGAATGTCGGGGCAACATACCAACGGATGGCTACTACTTTGTTGCATGATATGATCTATAAGGAAATTGAGGTATATGTGGATGATATGATGGTTAAGTCTCCTACTTTAAAGCTCTAGATAAGTTTCTGGATAGAGTCGAGAAGTACAATTTGAGACTAAATCTAAAGAAATGTGTGTTTGGGGTTGCTTCAGGTAAATTATTGGGCCATATAGTCAGCAAAAGAGGGATAGAGGTCGATCCGGATAACGTGAAAACTATCAGTGAGATGTCAGCATCGAAGATAGAGAAAGAAGTAAGAGGGTTTATCAGATAATTACAGTATATCAGTCGGTTTATAGCCAAGTTGACTACCGTTTGTGAGCCGATATTCAAGCTTCTTAGTAAAAATCAGCCAGTGATTTGGGATGATCAATGTCAGCAGGCTTTTGAGGTAATTAAGAGGTGTTTAATGAAGCCACTTGTGTTACAACCTCCGAGACTGGGAAAGCCATTGATTTTGTACTTAGCAATCGAGAAGAAAGCTGTGGGGGCAATGTTGGCATAAGAAGATGAGAACGGAGTGGAGCATACTATATACTACTTGAGTAAGAAGTTTTTGCCTTACGAAGTCAACTACAACTTGGTAAAAAAGACATGTCTATCAATTGTGTGGGCAACAAAGAAGCTTCGACATTACTTTCAATCCTATAAGATTCAGGCAGTCTCAAAGCATGATCCTCTAAAATACCTCCAGCAGACTCCTTCTCTCACAGGAAAGTTGGCACGATAGTTGGTATTACTCACGGAGTTTGACATTGAGTATTTGTTTAGAAAAGTGATAAAGGGAAGGGTTGTTGCAGACTTTTTGGCATAGAACCCTATGGATGAAAATCAGGAATGGGAATTGGAATTTTCGATGAGCATTTAAGAGCTATTGAGATACAGGGATGGCGCATGTACTTTGATGGAGCTGTTAATAGCAAGGGGGTAGGGGTTGGAGTAATCTTAGTCACACTTGAAGGTGAGATGATTCCTATAGCCAAGAGACTTGAGTTCGAAGTAACTAATAATCAAGTAGAGTATGAGGCATGCATATTAGGGTTAAAAGCTTTGTGAAGTACGAGTGCAGAAGAAGTAACAGTGTACGGGGATTCGATGTTAGTAGTGAAGCAGGTTTCCAAGGAATGGGAAGTTAAAGAGGATAAGCTGAGGCTTTATGTGAATTATTTGGCCACTGTAACTCTTTCTTTCAATCAATGTAAATTTATATACTTACTTCAGGAAGATAATCACGTTGCAGATGCTCTGGCTACGTTAGCTTCGATGTGGGAAAGTGGTGCTAAGGCTCTAGCTAAGCCTTTGATTCTAGTGAAGTCTAGGACTCCGTGTCATGAAGAGATAAGGGTAATGCTAATGGGACCAGTGGAAAAGCCATGGTTTTATGATTTGAAAAAGTACCTCGAGACTGGACAATTTCCCGAGGATGTATTTGTGATGGTTTATCAATCATTTTGGTATACTGTATAAAAGAATACCAACTAGGATGCATTTGTGATGTGTGGATAAGGAAGAAGCTCAAATGAACATGGAAGCTATACATGCAAGTGTTTGTGGGCCTCATATAAATGGAACGGTGTTGGCTAAAAAGATAACTCGTCAGGGATACTTCTGGTTGACCATGGAATCGAATTGTGTCAAATTTGTGAAAAAGTACCATAATTGCCAAGCTTATGGGGATGTTAGTCATCTTCCTTCAATGGAACTTAAAGGGTTGACGTCTCTGTGGCCTTTTACAGCTTGGGAAATTGACATAATCAGAGAAATAAGGCTGACTGCATCAACCAGGCACCGATATATTGTAGTGGCGGTAGATTACTTCTCTAAGTGGGTTGAAGCTGAATCTTACATTTCAGTCAGATCAAAACAGCTGGCGAGATTTATAGAAAGAAATATAATCTGCACCTCATCATGTTGTGATCGATAATAGGGTTCAATTTCAGTCAGAAACTGCTGCATTACTTAGGCACTACAAAATAGAACATCACCGGTCATCTCCCTATCGTCCTCAGGCTAATGGTACAGTTGAAGCTGTAAATAAGAATGTCAAAAGGATCTTGGCCAAGATGATAGAGAATTACAGGAATTGGTTTGAATATTTACAGTTTGCATTGTAGGGGTATTGAACGATTGTAAGAACATTTACCGGAGTTACACCTTATTCATTAGTATATAGATGTGAAGCAGTGCTGCTAGTGGAAGTGGAGATCCAATCTCTAAGGGTCCTACTAGAAACCAAGATTCATGAATACCAATGGGTGGAAAGCAGATTGGCACAGTTGACATTGTTGGATGAAAAGAGGTTAAAAGCCATGTATCATATGCAGTTATATTATAAAAGGATCGCCAGAGCACACAATAAGAAGATCAAGCTGGGGAAGATAAAGGAGGGTGAATTGGTATTGAAACATACAAAGCCACTTCTTACGGATCCAAGGGGAAAATTCAAGCCGAACTAAGAAGGTCCTTACCTCGTGAAGAAGATATTCTCAAAGGGTGCGGTCATTTTGTCCTATCCATAAGGGAACGAGTTTAGAAATCCCATCAACCTAGATAAGCTCAAGAAATACTTTCTATAAAGTCTCACTAGGGAGAAAACCTCAAAAAGAGGATGTCTAGGCAAAAGTTAGGAAAAAAAATTCTGCTAGGTTGAAAACTCCACAAAGGAGCGGCCTAGGCAAAAATAAAGGATAAGTAAAAGGAGAGAGAGAGAATAAAATAGTTAGCTAGAAAACTTACAAGGACAAACCACCCAACGATAGGAGAAATGTCAGAAGCAGTTTGTATGTACAGTTGTTCTTAATTTAAATGAAAAGGATTGCTTTTATTTTTTCCAAATATTGCATTAAATGTTTATTGCAATAGATTTAACTTAAAGAAAAGATATTGCATAAGACGAGCAAAATCTAATTAAGTTACTGAAACTAAAGAAGGAAATAAATCTAAGTCATTTTCCTTTTATTACTTCTTATCTCTTGCGTGCTAATTCTAAATAAATCCCTTATTTTCTAACCCTTGATAAATTCATCTTGTTCGGTTTATTGTAATTGGATCCAAGCCTTATAATGATCATCAGTGGTAATGTTTCTGTCCAACGAGATGCCTCGTCTAATGGTACGACATGGCCAAGTCGCTGACATGTTCTCTATAAAATTCTGGGTCAGAGGGCCAAGTTGGAAACCATGAGTGGGCTCTATAATCATTTGCTTCTCTCTATATTAGCGGCAGAGACGAATCGGGTAATAGAATGTGCAAAAGTTCAGTCCGGTAAGAGGAATATAATGAGTGTATGTTCTGGTGGTCACGTGCTTGATGTTCCACTAAGGACACATCCACTGAACTCTGGTATCTGGAAAGTTAGCCAACCACTCTTTCAGGTCAGCCGGGAGTTTCTGCAATAGACGAGTCCGCACTTGCCTAGGCTTATATTTTGCAACATTCTGAAGGGGTGCCAACAACTTCAGTTTTTCCTGGAATTAGATCTGTAAAATATGAAAGGGTTAAAAAAGAAAAAAAGAAAAAAATGTGTGTACCTCCAGTAATATAGGACTCCCAGTAAAGCGGTGTGTCACGGGCAGATTGTTCAACCCAATCAGAGTCTCAGCAAGAATAACTGGTATGGGGTTGAGTCCGGACTCCACTTAGTCAAGGATTTGCATAATTTTGAAATCACAATCACCTGAAAGAGAAACCAGCAGGAATTGAGCATACAAACAGAAAGCAATCATCCGTGGCCAATACACTTTATTGCTATTGACAACAACAACAGTCTTCAGGAAGGAATAAAAAATTATCCCATTACCCGAGACATGTGTCAGAGAAGAAAAAGGAGGGATGTTGAAAAGGCGGGCTATCTGTTGCTGAACAGTTCCTTCATCTGGTTTGTCAACCGGCGGCACTACAATCTGTTTGGAGGAATCATCTAGGAAACCCAAAATTGCTCCAAATTCTTCAGGCAGGGGGCAGATTTCAAAGTTATGTGGATCCCAAAACTGGGCAACAGTGTGCAGAAAGGGATAGTTGATTTTGCTTAGATGAAGAGATCTGAAGATAGATAAATGAAAGGAGTTTAGTTTTTGCCAAGTTTCTCCATCCAAGCTTTGCAAGATAGGTCGAATCAATTTCAGATTGTACTCCGACATGGTTTTGAGGGTGTTTAGGTTTTTCTGGAGGTGCAAAATGACTGTGATATAATTTGAGTGATGTGGGGCATATTTATAAGCTTTTAAAAGGGGCAAAATCAGAAAATCTCGAGATCAGTGCCACAGAGGCTCCGCCACACCATAGAGGTGCATGCGTCTCTGCTCTTGAAACACACGCCTCTATGATTCAGAGACGCATAGTTTTATGGTGAAGAGGTGCATGCCTCATCATTTGAGGCGCACACCTCTATAGTGCAGAGGCGCATGCCTCTTTTCAGTATTAGCGCCTCTATCCTAAAAATAATGGATATAATTTGTTTTGATGGAAAATTAATGTGAAATTAGTTGAAAATGCTTGTACAGTTGATTATACAGCAGAATTATAAAAAGAAATGGAAGCACTGAAATAAAAATGCATCTTTCATATACGTCCAATCCAAAATCAATTTATACACAAAATAAATAAAAATTCCTTAAATCTCTGCTAGTCTCTAGTCCTACAGTCAAATCCTGCTCAGACTCTGTCTCCTCATCATCCTCCTTGCCCTCGCCAGCGACCTCATCCTCAGTGTCCTCCTCATCATCATCGATATCATCCTCAGCATCCTAAACAGCGAGAAATGAGGGAACATCTACAGCAGGAGCGGCCCTATCATCTGCCTCCAAGTCATCATCGTCATCTCCACTCACAACCTGGAGGTCAGCCAGCTGTCGCTCAAGTGAAAGGATCTTGGAATCCAAGTGATATGGATGTGACCAAGCTTAAAGATGGTGGTGGCATTTGCATTGGTGATAGCTTGGATGGGCTTGATGGAGAGGAGAGCAAGGAATCCAAAGTTGAAGTCAAAGATAAAGCTAAGGATCCATTAAGCATGCCACAAG
>CATIWO010122154.1:0-11087 GCA_949673435.1 Macaranga tanarius | reverse complement strand
CAAATTTAATTAATATAAATTAATTTTTAAAATGTTTCAACATACTTATTACTTTTTCTGTTTCATCTTTTTTATTTTTATTTTGTATTAACAAAATATTTTTTTCTAAATTCTTTAAAAATTTAATTTTCTAAAAGTAGCCTTTTATTTTATTGATTATTTTCTAAAATCAAAATAAAATAATAAAAAAAATAAAAAAAATAAAATTAATAGCAAGCAGTTCATGATTGGATACAAAAATTGTAATTTCTATTTTTATTTGTAATTTAAAAAAACCAACAATAATAATAATAGAAGAAGAAGATATATTTTCCAGAGGCCTAAATGGGCCAGCCCATGAAACGCTAATTTCAAAAAAGAAGCAACAAAAATCCCTCTCCTTCACTAATTTTCCCGCCATTTAATTAGGGTTCATGCTCCTCATCTTAATTTACCCAATTCTTCACCCGCATCTCTAATCTCACAGAAATTGTAATCAGGCTCCAAAAAGTACCAGAAATGGCCGGCCAGTCTAACTCTCAGCTCTCTCTTTTCTCTCCAGAAGAGGTATATATATATATAATTAATCACTTCTTGTATTTTAGTTTTTTTTTTTTTTTTGTATTTAAATTGATTGATTATTTTTTTTGGTTTCTTAGGTTGAATTTATGGCAGAAGATGAATTAGTAGAAATTGTTCCCAATCTAAGAATGGATTCTCTCAATTTTATCTCTGTAATTCCTTTTTTAACTGTGATTTTTCTGTAATTTACATTGGATAACTGCAATTACGTGTGTGTGATTTACTGGATTAAACAAAATGGCAGGGTGATTACGGCCCGTTTTATCCACAACTAGCTGCTCAGGTACCATTGTGGTTAGCTGTAGCCTTGAAGAAGCGTGGAAAGTGTACAATTAGACCTCCTCAGTGGATGTCGATTGGTGAGGTTCTTTATATGTATATATATGTGTATAGTGCTCGCCAATGATACATACTTGAAAAAGTTGTATTATATGAATATATGAAGTTTTAACCTTGTTTAATAGTTGTGGAATTCAGAGTTAATTTGTAGGAAAATGATTATTTGTAGAGTTTATAAGACGCGGTGATTTGAAAACGGTATAAAATTCTGCTTCCATTTGGTTATATTTTATTCTTCTATTTTCTTTATCAAATGTGGTGATTTGATAATATGAATCATTGCACTTTTTTCAGCTGCATACATGCGGCCAAGTGGGATTTTTCTTCTTTAGATTATTGGGAAATTTGAACTTCAGATGGAACATTCATTGTCTACTGGGCTGCCTTGAGTTTAGATGCATGACTTCTTGCAACTAAATGATAAGCTTGCAATAGTGGACACCTTTTTTGAAAGATGGAAAGATGTGTTTATAACAAGATTACTGCTTTAAATTTACCTTCATGGTGCTAACTTTCTGATTTCTTTTGATTTAAGATCATGAGTTCTGTTTATTACTTCTTGTTATAGAGGATTTTTCTGCTAGTTAGTTAATTAGACATTTCCATTTTCAGTATGTGGTTTCATATTTTTGAAGTTATTGCTAATTATTGAACGCCGCAAGCTTTGTTTTTAGGATTTTAATAGTTTTATTTGTATCTTGTAGGAATTATATACTACATAATAGTAATTATAGTTTTCTTATCATTTCTTCTCTGTGGATTAGAAAACTTGACCCAGGTTTTGGAAGGGGAACGGGATTCACATGCATTTCAGCCTTTACCCTTTCATTATGTGGAAATCTCCAGGCTTCTTTTTGACCAGTTAATACTGAACATTATTTTTGTATTTGATACTTCATTCTGTCGCTAAACAACACTGAATGTTAACTCTATTTTTGTGTATGGCAGTGCACGTGATGACATTCCTGATGTATACATGGTGAGTTGAATACCCTTTTCGTTAAAAAAATAATAATAATAATGTATCTGGGTTATTGCTAAGAATTCCATACAATTGCTCATTCACAGGTCAGATCACTTGTCGAGGACATCAGAGACGTAAGGTTCCATAAAGTGGAGACTAATCTAGAAAAGTTTACTGCATCAACAGTCACGGTATGCTTTTATCTCTCTGCATGAACTCATTGACATTGGTTGCCATTGTGTTACATTTTATAGCCATTAAATTTGAAAGTTCTCTGAGCATTTCCATTGTAAAATCTGGGTTTTGCTGACTGGATGATTTCTAGCTGTATTTCAAAAATTGAAACCTGGGGAAGAATGATTGGAACCTCTCCTCTTTCTTGTTCTTATCATCCGAAACAATAGCATACTGTGTGTTTTCTTGCATCATGTGTCTTGGTAGACTGCATGAGCGCACTTCCAGGAGCAAATTTGTTTCTTCTGAATCCCCTTCATCCTGGATTTATCTATAGTTCAAAGTCTGCTTTATTTCTGTCTTATTTGCTAGTGATTTCTTGGATTTCGTGTCACAGTGGAAAAATATGTCTGCAATGGAAGTGAATATAATCCGTGCATTTGCTGGGAGAGCCTTGCAGGCCTTCTATAAGCATGAGAATGAACAGGTTTTGCCAGATTCAGATAGAACACAAGATAGACAGCCACAAGTACCTAATGTCAGGCCAAAGGTATGTTCTTTTCTAAACATACCTTTTCTTTTCTTCCTTTTTCCCTTTTATAGAATAGGCAAATGTAATAGTACAACAACAGATTATACCAAAGGTTGAGTTTTATTTTTCAGTTCCCCTAAGTTCAGTGCTTCTTCATAGTATGCCAATCAATGCTTGATTGACACTAATTTGGTAGGGGACGCGTATAGTGTAGTGGCATAAAGAGTTGACTATCTGCTGATTCTAGGAATTTTATTTCCAGAAGCCAATGCATAGCTAACCTTTTCTTAACCAATCTTTTTTATTTTGCAGCGGAATCTGAGGCCTAGATAATAAAATCTTTATTCATTGACTGGACTCTTTCCCATCTCGAGCATTTTATATCTTCTACATTTCAAGACAAGCAAGAGTATAACTTAATATTCAACAAACATGCTGAATTTTGCATCGACAGTCATGTGTTATCTAAAAGATCATGTTAATCAACATGAGCGTGCTCCTATGCTGAGGTTAATGTTGCCTTGACAATTGACATGAGGGCCTGTTATTTTGTTATGTTTGTACTCTTTACTCTTTAAGTTTACATTACAAAGCCAACACGCAGTCATGTTTCTAGTCTTCATGCTTACATTAGATGGTTACTTAAGTTTCAGTGCTAAAAGTAGTAAAATGATATAAAGCATGCAGTCTCGAAGCTGCCTTGATAAAAAATGTTTTTGCTTTCTAAACGATTTATTTCAATTTCAGATATACCCATGTAATAGTAATTGGTAAATAATTTTCAGAGTTTAATTTTGACTTATTTATCTACTAACAAAAAAAATAAAAATAAAAAAAATACGACGTCGGTATCGTCCAGAAATGGCCAGAAAACATGAAGGTCGAGCCATGGGCCACCATGGGTCAAGGTTTAATGTTTTTCCTGTGTGGATATCACTGGTCTGATTGCAATAGGACCACTCCGTAGCTAAAGCACTACTAGCAGGAATAGAAGAACGAAATATATTCACTCCTTTGCTTACAATACTTATTAATGCTTATTTTGGTTCAATTTCACTAATTTTTTTTTTTATTTTTAAATGAAATTTCATTTGTAGATGAATTTATATTAATGAAATATGTTTAGGTTAAATGAATATTTTATAAAATAAATTTATTTGAATATTCTAATAATTTTTTAGAATTTGTTTTGGTATTAAGCTATTCCATAAAATTAAAAAGTTGAGATTGGAATTTTCGTTTAAACCACACACAATCACTTGTATTTAGAAATGAATTCCATAATTTTTTGTGGAATTTATTTATACCAAACATATACCCTAAATTACATGTATTACATATTGAAATTAAGCTACATTTGTTGAAGTACGAATCTAGATACTTATTAAACTTGTTCAGCGGTGCTATTATCTGTGGGGAGGTTCTTGTCCTCGAACTTAATGGACTGATACCATTTAGCAACGAAAATGTAGATTACAAAATCTACAGTTGTCAAAGCAGCTAAGAGGAAGTAAAATCTATCTAGATGACCTTTGTTAAGGTTTTCTGGGATCCATCCTTGCATGCCATTTCTAGCAGAGATGTTCATAACTACTGTAACTAAAAAGCCACTAGCATAGTTCCCTAAAGATATGGAGCTCATGGAGAGTGCACTTCCAAAGCTCTTCAATCCATCTGGTGTTTGTGCATTGAAGAACTCTAATTGACCCACATACATGAATACTTCTGATGCTCCAATCATTACATATTGAGGAATTTGCCAAGATATGCTCAAAGAACTCTCAGTAGTATTTGCATATTTATATTTCAACCTGAACATCTCTACAACCCCAGCTGAAACCATTGCCATTACTGCAATAATGAGGCCAACTCCCATTCTTTGAAGCTCAGTTAGTGCTTTTGGTTGCTTTCTTATTCTAGCAATTAATGGGTCTATAACTCGACTATAAATGAATATGACTGCTGCAACACTGAGTATATTGAAAATCGACATGCTTGCAGGAGGAATGTGGAAAGTTGAAATGGCAGTGTTCATGGCAGCACCTTGTTCCACAAATAGTGTTGACATTTGAATAAATACTACTGAATAGACAATTGTACATAGCCAAACCGGGAGGAGTCTCAATATGCACTTAACTTCTTCAACTTGTGTAACTGTGACAAGACACCTCGGCTTGCGGATGTTAGAGTCAATATTTTCTGGCATGATAAGAGCTGCCTTGTCCAAGAAGCTGCCAATAACATTGATATCATTAGTGATAAGGTTTTTAGTTTGGTGATATTGGAGTTGTCTTGAGGACTGTTATGTTTCATGCTCTAATTATAGTCAGAGTTTAATCGTATAAGGAAAACATGTGCAGAAGTAGTAAATTAAATTAACTAACATGAATTGGAAGTGAATGAATGAAATAATTACCTGAATCCCTTAGTATGTAGTATTTTTCTGTCCCCATTTCCATACGTTTCAAAGAGATCGCCTTGATATAGGTCCCTTTCAGTATCACCTGCATTATGGTTTTTGATTGCAGCAACTGCAACCTGGCATATTCTAGAAAGAGGGTTTCCTTTGGGTTTGAAGTGCCTGTATCTGGGAGTGCCACTCAGAAACAATAACAATGCCAAAATAGCAGAACCTGTAGACACCCAAAATCCCAGAGCCCACATCCCTTGGTCCTCAAAATATGCCAATACAGTATCTGAAATGAGAGAACCAAGATTAAAAGCCAAATAGAAGTAGCTGAAGAAGGCCACTTTGGAATGGCCTTCTTTAGGATCCTTTTCATCAAATTGATCAGCACCAAAGGTTGCTATGTTGGGTTGGTATCCTCCATTTCCAAGGGCAACAATGTAGATGGAGATGTAGAACACGGCAATCTTCAACCTTGAGTGGGATTCACATGACAATTCTTCACTACCACAACCATGGGGCTTGAGTAAGAACAAGTACGATGATAGGGACAATGAGACCAAACCCTGTCATTATTGTTTAATGTTAATAAAAACAGATAAGCACATAAGTGCGGTCTCAGGTCTACAAGTCCTAATTGTGAAGTTTCACCGAAGTTTTTTTATTGTTTAATGTTAATAAAAAAAAAGTCACTCAAGTTTCGTTGCGTAAAATACAGCTAGATTTAAGGAACCATCTAATAGAATCTCAAACAAAAATTTCCCCAAATTAATGGAGCACGCATTGTGCCTGTGTGCTCCTTATGTAGTATAATTTTTTAAATTTATGATATATAACAATCAAATAAATTGGAAATGCCAAGAAAATGATTCAACAAACTTGAAATGACGTGTGAGAGTTACTCTCCTGCGAGTTCAACTTTAACATATTTCAAAGATTTTTACCTACGTTCAGAGATTACATCCAATTATTGAATGAATGATATATATACACTTTGAGTGAGTGAACTATTTAACAATTAATTACGGTGTGTGGACTAGTATATAGTGAAAGAAGTATATTATTTATAATAATCAACTTACAAGGACAAAGGTGGCCTGGAAGATTGCACAAGTCTTGTACCTTCCCCAGTAACAGTCACTCAGGAATGCTCCAACCAGAGAGAAGATGTAAGCAGTTCCTGTCCATTTGCTAACGTTATTTGCAGCATCTGAATTGTCTTGGCCCAACACCCTCGTCAGAAAAAGAACTAAGTTCACTTCCACTCCAAAGAAAGCCAACGTTGCCAGCCCTTGATTCACTGCCAACATTTCATATATTATCAACTGGTTAGCTACTAATTTCATATTCAATTTATATATATGTATATCATAATAATACAATCACCAGTTGATCTTATAGATTTTAAGCCCGGTCACATTTAAAAATTAATCAATACACATGTATATTACACATACACATTTATATGTATATATACATATACAGCTGATTAATCTTGGAAAAAGATAATAGTTGCTCATGGACGGCATTCAAGCCGTTTCAAGGTAGAACCTGCAGCATGCATGAACCAGATGGGTGCAACAATGCTTGGGACGTGTCTGCCGCTGTTATGGGGTTTGGTCAATATTTATTCATATATTAGTAAGGATGATGAGTTCTATTTTTAAAGCTCTTGCTTAGCTCAGGGTTGGAGGTTTATTAATAATATGTGTTTCTTATATGTTAAAAAATGTGAAGGATATATATATATAATTAAAATTGTGTACCTAGTATTATAATTCCAGCAACCCATGTTCCACTTCTATGTCGAATTGCAGGATGACCATTTCTATCAACGGTTCCATCTTGGGTGTTACCCTCCAGCTTGCCCTGCATGATTAGTTTATTTAATGATAAACAATCAATATCTATACTACATTCCATTTATATATAAGTAGAGATGGAGGGTACACTTGTTTAATCCAATTAGAATTAAGAAATAATATAAAAAATTACCTTGATTTAATACAAGGGTTATAATTGTTAAGAAGATTTTAAGATAAAAATTAATTTTTTTCATTGGAGATAGAAACTAAAACTCAAAATCATAATTCATCATTTATTTTATTGATGGACGAATAATTGAAAGGTTAAATAATTTAAGTATTGATTGATTACACAACATAATATTATATTATTTAAATTCTATATGTTAGTGTGCACTTGAAAAGAAAAACCACTTATCTCCGATATACGACAACTATGAGGATCTCGGCTATTCTAAATTGAGTCAAATGGATTTTATAAAGCGGGGTGAAACTCTCACAACATCTGTTTTTCCAATTCGAACTCAAAATTTTACTTTATATGTGATATAAATGAATTTCATAAAATTTATAGAATTTGTTTGCATATCTACCTTTAGTGTGTTTTAGTTAAATAAAAATTTTGTGGAATTTATTACAATTCCAACTTTTTAAATTTGTCAAATTACTTATAACTAAACTAAATTTTAATATAATAGTTAGAATTTTCAAATAAATTTCATAATTTTATGTCTATTTTTCTATAACACTAAAATCACCCCTTTTATTTTTTTTTTAAGTGTTTAAAGTGTATTTTTTTAAAGAGCATTAATGCTCTTATCATGCAATATTAGGTTAAAAGGGTATTTAGCCAAATAACATATTATTTTGAATTTCAAATTCATTCCAAAAATAATATGACAAAATATCTTATTCACTTAAAATAAATTTTATCAAATATTCATTTAAACCATACACACTATATTAGTAAAATTCATTTATAAATAAATTCTATTTAAAATTAATTTTGAAATAAAATAAATTCTTTTAGTGAAGTTGAACAAAAAACACTATGTAAAGGAATTCAAATTTTTGTTATTTGGACTAAAAGATGTTAGTATGTAGATTACTACATTTTCTACCAAAAAGAATAATAAGAAAAAGCACTATAGATAATATTCTCATGCACTAGTGAAGGGCTCAGAAAAATAAAATTACCTAAAACAAAAAAAAAAAATTGTAAGAGAAATTTTACTGACCTTTTTGCAAATATTTAAACAAGCCATTAAATTTCTTATAGTGGAACGTATGCAAATATTAAAGGAAGACAATGCAAAGGAAATGAGCAAGAATCAAGGGCAGGGTTTAAGGAGAAGAAGGTGAAAAGATCTGTAGTAGTGACCAGTGGCAGTGAGCAAGTGTGTGTGTGTGAGAAAGGAAAGGGATGAGAGTATATATATATATATTTTCATTCATAGAGAGAACGAGAGGATGACAATTAAAAATTGACAACTGAGAACAAAACATATATTAATATTTATCTTTATTTTTTATTTTTATGTAATATACTATAAATTAATAAAATATCTGTAAATCATATTATATTTAAATAATTTATAAATATATTTTTTATTTCTTATTTAATTATTGTTTTAATCTTCTACATATAATAAAACTATACATTATTAATATAAATTTTGTATATTATATTATATTTAAATAATTTATAACTATAAGGTTTAATACATACCTAGCCCCCTGAACTTGTCAGCTTTTTTCACTTTGACACCTTAATTTACAATTTTGCCATTTTAACACCTGAATTTACCGTTTTTTGTCTAAAATATACTAATATAATAATATAATACATCTACCAGCCCCCGTACTTGCCACTTTTTGTCAGTTTGACACCTATACTTGCAGATTTTGGTCAGTAAAATATCTCTATGTGTCACATGCTGATTCGCTAATGTGATAACAGGGGTTTAAAAATTATATTTTATGTAAGTTCAAGTGTTGAAATGGCAAAAGCGTAAGTTGAAGTGCCAAAGTGAAAAAAGCTGACAAGTTCAGGAGGCTGTGTATGCATTATGCCTAACTATAATTTAGAGATAGTATATAGATGTATTTTTCTGTTGTTTTCAAATTTTAGACTAAATTTGTAATGTTGAATTGTTTATAAATCAAAAAATTTTGTAGAAATTACACACAAAACCTAAACATAAATTTAATAATTGGAAAGATACAATTTAAAATTTTTTGTCATATAAGAGAATAATTTGCCAACATATAAAATAATACACTCAATTATTTGATTTGCGATTTTTGTATAATTATAATTTTGTTAACGAAATAATGACACATACATTTAAGTATTATAAATGTCTAATGCTCATGTGGAATATACTTAGAATAAGCAAGAGATCTGCAAATTCATGAATAGATGCTGCAACATTAATTTAAAGATATAAATAAATGAAAAAAAAGAGAAGAAGAATGTATTGCTATGCTGTATTTTTATCACTAATGAAATGGGGAAATAACAAATTTTATTTTAGAATCAATTAACAGATTGAAACTGTTAAAAGAAATTTTTTTTTTAAAAAAATATTAGCAGCCTATATCAATCCACTTTTTCTGTTTTTTTTTTTTAAAGTTGTTGGTAAATAAATAAGGAGGGGAACAACGTCACTATCAAATCATCAATGATCTCACCTGACGGCCAAGAAAAAGTAATGCTGAGGTATTTGCTGAGCTTTTAATTAGTGGATTGTATTTAACTGATTTATGTCGTTTCTTGATTTTGATTCTCGTTTGAATATTTTTAGTCTAATTATCTGATGGGGACAAATAATAAATTGCTGTAAGTTTTCACCTTATGGTATTAAAATCCGTAAGTCACTGAACTTTTAAAAAATTTTAAAAAGAATATTCAATTTTAATTTGTTTCTTTTCAATCACTGAATTTTGATTAAATTTCAAAATAGATATCCAATTTTCAAATTGGTCCCTAATATTTTGCTCAAATTTTACATTGGCCCTTATAGTTTTTTTTTATCCAAAATGGTTTATGAATCTGGACCGAAAACGTTCATTGGCGGGTTCAGAACTGGCTGGTTCCGATTCTGTTTGGGTTCTGAACCGAATTTAAATTTTTATTTTTTTACTTTTTTTTATTATATTTGAATATTTTAAAATAATTTTAATTAAGTCAAAAACACTAATATAATAAAAAAAAATTGGAGTTAATAATTTTTAAATAATAAATGAATTAAAATTAACAATGAAAATAATAGAACGGGTTCCAGATTGACCGGTCTGGTTCTGATTCGGTTTCAGGTTCGAACCGGCCCCTGGCTAGGCCTAAATGAATACAATTTTTTGCATATAATTTTTTAATTTGATTCAAAAAATTCTTAGTCAACATTTTTCTAAAAATTGATTTTAATGGTTTAAAATTGTATTTGATTTTTATATTCAACTGTTAAATCAAAATTTAGGTCAATTATCAATATTCTATTCATATTAACAAATAAAATTTTTCATTTTTTTTTCAATGTATATTACTTGATTGTAAAATTTTTAAAAATTCAAGAAAAATTTTTTAAAAATTATTGTGTAGGTTTAAAAATTTTTAAAATATTCAAATATAATAAAAAAAAAGTAAAAAAAAAGTAAAAAATAATAAAAATTTAAATTCGGTTCAGAGCCAAAACCGAATCAGAACCAGCCGGTTCTGAACCGGCCAATGAACGGTTCTGGTCCGGTTTTATAAACCAATTTGGATAAAAAAAAGGTTATTTGCAAAAAAAAACATGACCTTTAGCGATTTTAGCGATTTAATCATATCTTTTTAAACTTGGCAAAATAAAATACTAACTTATAAATCTTGGCAACTCGGAACACCGATAGAAATTCCGGCTGCCACGTAAGACTGTAATCACCAGAATTTCAACCGGTGTTTCGAGTTGCCAAGATTTATAAGCTGGTGTTTTATTTTGCCAAACTTGAAAATATATGATTAAAACGCTAAAATCACAAAAGTTATGATTTTATTTGCAAATAACCCATAAATTAACTTTTAACTTATATAATTTTAAACGATTGTAATTTACATAGCTATAGAATATATTTAACTATAATTTTCATGTTTCTAATAATTTTTTTATAGCTATATATATAGATTGTTGTAATGTGTGGCATATAAAGTTATTAAGGATTAATCAAATGTGAGGCTTTTGAGTAATAAGAATTCACACCAAATGTCTTCTACTATATTACATCACTTAACTTATCATTTTTTTTTTTTTGAGAAAATAGTTTATC
>CATIWO010122106.1:0-19001 GCA_949673435.1 Macaranga tanarius | reverse complement strand
ATATCCAAGCCTACACATATTTCATACATCAACACACATAGCAAGCATAACTCTTGCACCCAACTTAACAAAATCCCACCAAATGCAACTCCAAAGTCTAAATTCAATAAATCCAAATAATTCACACACAGCTCTAAAAATCATGAAAATATTCTTGAAGATAGAAATATAAGTCTACTTCAAATTACAATTGAAATTACTTAATTTTGAGATGTGTGGAATTAATTATGGATTTTTGAGTGAAATCAGGTGCAGTAGGGAAACAGAGTGACAGCTTGGAGCACAAAAATGTCCAGCTATTTTAGACACCCTAAACGGCAGAATTTGGACTTCCTTAAAACATAAAAGTTTTAGTAAACTCTCTAAGGTTTCTAAAAAATTAAAGCTTTCTCAAATAAAAGGTCTATAAATCAAGATATGATCAAAAGAAGAAGACTGATGCACAGAGGAAAACAGACCCAAAATTACAACCTTCAAACCTAACTTCAATTAATCAAAATAAATGCATGGCTTACATAATTGATGCTCCCAACAGCTCTTAAATCTCCTCAAGCCTCCTAAAAGATTGTTGGATAAGTAGAGAATTAACAAAGGTTTCTAAACAAATAAGAACACCCTTCTTCTTCTCTTCCCAACCAAATTTCTATACCAAAAACACATATACACACACACTCACATACATATACTCATATACTAATCCCACCAATCAAAACTTGACAAAAGCCCCCTCAAAAGTCTCCATAAATAATTATTACATATTACACTAATATCTTAATAATAATAATAATAATATAATATAGATAATTATTAACAATATCTCCACCAATTCTCTACACATCCTTAATGACTTAGGATAATTACTCATAACTCCATAACTTCCTCATATGACAACTAACTCCCAACTTACTTAACACATATACCCCTCTCTAACCAAAAGCACATACTCACACTTAGATATAATCCATAACTCTATTATAAATGCCATGGACAATATGATGCATGAACAGTGTTCTAAAAATATGGATGTTACAAATTAGGTTTAGAAAATGTTCTTTATATACTTAGGTCAAATATATATATACATATATTCAAAAATTCAAAAATTTGGTCGGTTATAATCCTTGAACCGAACTAACTTCCGATAAACTGAAAAAATATAGAAACTTGACCGAACCGACCTCTAATTTTCTGTCAAACCAAACCGATGCAAAAAATTTGCTTGGTTTCAGGAGGAACTCGGTTCGCGGTAGGCAGATGCACACCCCTAGTTATAAGAGTGGTAAAAGTCTCTCAACAACTATTTAATACAACTGCATATATACATTATGGTTTGAACTTGAGATGTCATTTGGGTAAGAACAATCTTCTACCATCTAATTTCAACGGTTGTTGAAATTTATTATTATATTATTTATATAATTTTATTCAACCATAACTTCTTAATTTTACGCCTAGGATTTTGGTGGTTAGCATCATTCCCCTTGTTCTCTAGATGCATTATTGTTGTGTCTCCAAATAGGGTGATAAGGAATACGGATGACCGCCACAAGCAATTAGCTTGATAAGGTCAATATAGTTCATATAAGAACCAAAGGAAATAAATTCCTAGAAAATTATATTAATCTCAACTTCATTATTTTTACATCAAGAATGATGCCTATTTATAGGAATATAAAACCTATGAAAATCCTATTAAGATTAGGACTCCTAAATTAAACCCTAAAACTAAAATAAGAATTAAAATAATAAAATTCCTAATAAATTCAGATTTGAATTCAAACACGATACATAGTCATGTATTAGCCCCAAAATTTAGTAGTGCTGAACATGGGCAGATACATGGGCGTGTTACAGGGTGTGTTATAGATAAAGATAGATACACGGGCATGTCCAGGGTGTGTACCCTACTGGATATTTTTGGTGCTTCAAACATAGCCATGTGCTATGGGACACGGGCGTGTAACACCTAAAACTCCTTTAAAGCCTTAAAAACTTATCAAAAACACATTAACAAGCCTTGGTGATAATTCCTCAACTTTGACATCTTCAAAATTCATATTTTCCTTAGCTAGAAGGTTGTAGATCAACTTTGAAATTACAACATTGGCATGTTTGACTCAATTTCTTGACATTGGACCACTAATTTCTTTTAAAGGATCCTTTAACCCACTTTATTGACTTTGATTCTCATCAATAATGCTCCTTTGCCTCTTTGTTAATGCTTGACCCATCTCATTCTTTGTTGTCAATGTAACTTAGAGTGCCTTGACTTGGTTAGGTTTCTAGTCGCCATCGATTATTAATGCCTTCAAACTTGCTATCAGGATTATTGATTCTAGATTGGTCTTGTGTCTAACCCCCATTATTTCCTTATAGTTTTCAAGGCTCAAGAAGAGACTATTTCTAATTTTTTCCCCTAAAGGTGGAGAGACATGCACTTTTAACATACCTAAGTTTAGAGACTTTTTAATCATGAGATTTGCTTCATTTGGTTGCATATTTTCTTTCCATTACAAATGAAATCTTCCAAACATTATTCTTAATGGCTGAGCTCTTACCTAAGGGCCATATACCAAATTATTATTGACTTTATCTCTTCCTCTATTTGGAAAGCTATATAATTTTGAGTTACATGTCCTATTTTTTCGCATGGATAGCACATCAATAGAAGCTTTTCATATTAAAGTAACACTAATTGGTCCCTATTATCTCTTTTATTCATAAGCCCCTTTGGTATTGGCTTAGTCAAGTTTAGTAGGACTCGAATTCTTAGTATCGGTTCCCATTCTTCGTATGTGAATATGGAATCATATGTTTTTACTATACCTAAGAAAAAGTTTTGCTATAATTTCAATATTCTATTTTGTGATTTGGATAAGTGGTAGTCTTATCACTTGGACCCATATCTCTTCTATTTGAAAATCCAGCTTCTTCAATGTGAGGTGAGGGTTCCATTCTTTAAAAATTAGTGGATTTCAATGTATTAACCATGGCACATATTTCTGTATCCTACATTGTCCTTGTAAGTCTCACAATTAAATAGGAAAGTGTTATATGGTTTTAATTCTTGAACCTAGAATGAGGATGTGAAAGACCACATCTAGGAGAGTTTGTAGTGTACAATCCTTGATATGTATTTCCTTTCACTAAGGATCCTTCCTACCAATGTTCATTTTGAAGAGGAAACAACTAGGTTGGAGGCATTAGTTAGTTCTAAAAAGTAGACTTGACTATTTAAAGTCTCTACCTATTCATTGATGTTCAGGCTTAAACTGTTATTTACCATTAATGCAAAGAATGTTTTTTTGCTATAAAGATGGCTGGTTGGGGGGGGGGGTGGTCGATAATAAATAAGGATGGGGATGATTGCTAGAGAATAATATTAAAGGTTGCTGGTGCTATTATAGATAAAGAATTGATGTTTACTAGGCTTCCCTAAATTTTATATTGCTATTAGCCTTATTGGAAGAGACCAAAAAACACTTATACTTTATACTTTTAATCGAGCTATTATTTAGAAAATATAAGCCTGTATACAAAGAAATCTTTATATCTAAAACTTTTGTAAGTTTAGGGCATTTAGTAGAGGAGAAATTCAGGGTTCTAATCCTTGTGTTTCTAATGTGGTTTTGGTTAGCAGTGATCATAGGTCAAGGGAATACGAGGATTAAAAAGTTTTTAAAATTACACCAAATATCAAAGGTCTTAAAAATAAAATTTTTAGTATTGTACTAAATTTAAAAATCTTTATACTGTAGTATCTTATTTTTCTATATTATTTGATCGAGAAATTCAAGTATTTTAGAATAATTTGATACTATAAGGTTTAAAATGGATATTAAAGAATTTAAACACTTTCAACACTAAAAATCTATATTTTAAATAAGTATCATGGTTTTAAATAACGGCCGTTACGCAACGTAACGACTGTTATTTAACGGTTTTTAAGAATTCCGTTACCGTTATTTCCGTTATATAAATACTATATTAATTTTGTATGTGCAACGACCGTTATTTAATGGTAACGACCCAACAAAGAAAGAAAAAAAAATATATAAGTAACAACAAAGAAAGGAAAAAAAATTTATAAGGAAAGGGAAGGGAAGCTTTAAAAAAAAACCTTAGCATGCGTGTTGCAAAGAACATTTGCTAGAGGTAAATTATTGATGATGAATAAATGAAAATCAATTGAATTATTTGCCCAAGTACCCAAGTCCCAACAAGTCAGAAAGCCAATTGATGAATTGAATTATTTGCCAAAGTGCCCAAGTCCCAACAAGTCGAGTACCCTATTTATATTCCTACCTATAATGAAAAGTAAATGTCCAAATGAATAATTCACGATACTATTTAGCATGTAATATTGTGATTTCCCAGAGCCCCAAATGTTATTGTGTATATATGTTATGCATGAAGAGCTTTTCCTGCCTCTATTAATATTACTCTTTTTCCATTAAATAAAAAAAATTCTTAGCATAAATTTATGAAGTAAGATTGAAAAAAAAAATTGGGGACAAGATCAAAACAAAAATAAGAAGATTTTTGTAGTTCACGTTTTCAAGTAAGTTTGTATTTTAATTTAATTTAATTTTTTTAGTTTTAATAATATAGTTTATGTGATGAATTATGTCATAAAATAAAAGTTATTGATGGTAATGATGTAAATGTAATTTACTTTTTTAATGAAGATATATATCTAATGTAATTAAACACAAATATTTGTACTGACATTTGACAATACCCAATGTGCTTGTTATATATATTGATGCCACATATCACTTGTTGATTATAGTTAATGATGTTGCTTACTTGCTTATAAATTCAACATATTATGACCAATAATATAACTTATAGAATATTTCTTAGTGATCATAAATGATATTAATACTTAATTATCAAGTCAGTTAAAAAAATAATTCAGTAGGTATTTTGGTTATGAATATTTTGTAGAATACATATGAATATTTTGCTTGTATTGTGTTTATGTAATATTTGAGATTTTAATAATTTTATGTTGTTTTCTATTATTTTATGAATAAAAATTAATATTTATTTAATTATGCTATAAAATTATGAACTAAGTATATATATTTCTTTTAACAGTTACATTTATAACATATTTGTATATTTAAATTTCAAATTTCTCTTAAAAATTATTAAATTTAATATACTTTGCGAATTTTTCAAAAATATTTGCAATTCACTATACTGTTACCGTTACGTTATAGCGTTACAATTCCATTTTCGTTATATACGGCAGCGACCGCGATCACGGCCGTTACTATTTTTTAAAACCATGATAAGTATAATTATAATTAAAATTTTTAAAATAATTAAAAACAAAAATAATTCATTTAATATATATGTCTGAACCAAGAATATATATATATATATATATATATATATATATATATATATATATATATATATATATATTCGGTTATTGGTTCAAACATAAAGATTCAGAATTATATGAAAGTATTTATCTAATTAATTTTGGCTCAATCCAAAACTAAAATTATTCAGTTAAATATGGTCTTAATGCAATTTGGTTTAAAATCTCATCACGATTCGATATTTCTTCCATTTCATAGTCAATCCTAGCTTTGATTTTATGGTGTAGAAAATGCACTAAAAATCTCAAGTGAGAAAAAAAAATACAAAAAGCTTACTTATAAATAGAAAAAAAATTGAAGTTTAACAAAAGCCAACTAATTTTGTGCAAATGTGATATTAACTCCAGTTAATGATGTTGTTTTAGCCCAATGTTGGCCTAATGACCATAAGAATAAATACATATATCTATAAAATATTAACTAATATAAACAGCCAAAAAATAGTTATCCAACTACATAATACATTAAAAATGTTTTAAAAAATCTATGCATATTTATAAAGATATACTTAGTAATATATTATTTAAATAAAATATTGCTATATAATTGTGTAAGTCGGGTCTAATGAAGAAAAGTTCTTGCCTTTCCTCATACTTGATGGAGAAAAAGTGGAAATTCTTATTCCTTTCAAGGGAAATGAGGATTTTCTACCTCATTGCAATCCATCTCCTGATTTTGAAGGCTTGGAATTTGAATTTAATCAAACCATGTACAATCTTTTTTCATGTAAATTTGTATGCTTATTATAGAAAATGTTATGAGCACTATTAATTAGTTAAGCTCTTGTGATTGAATATTCTTTATTATTATTATTATTAAATATTCTTGTCTATATTGAACATATTTCTCAATTCTGTTTGTTAAGGAAACAAGAAGAATTGCAATAATTGGAAACTAGATATAATAATACATACTAATGGAGCGACTTAGGAGCTGAATTCGACCATTTTTCCAAACCATCTAATCCAAGATAAATTTGGCTAGCAAATGAGCTAAAATATTGGTTGCATGAGGTGCATAATTAAAACTACAGACTCTAAAACTTTTAACAATTCTAAAATAAAACTAGTAATCAGACCCATCTTTGATCAGTTGAGGCTAGGGGATTGAAACTTTTAAATCAGGGAGAGGCAGTCACTCTCGATCTCCACATGAGCAGCATTACATGTAAGAGCCAAGCGAATTCCATAATGACATGCCAAGGCTCTTGCAATATCTACTTTAAAGATAGAATCAATTCTCGTAACTGCTGACATCTGAATTGATCCCTTATCATCGCGTATGACTACCCCCAATCCGATACCAATCTCATCATTCAAAGCTGCATTCGAGTTTGTTTTGAGGAAGTTTGCTTTTAGGGCTTTCCACTTTTAAAGCTGATTATTTTATTGACTTTCAGATTCTCTAGCATTATCTTTTTGATAGTCCTATAATGTTGTAAGGGCCTACGAGAAGCACATCTGAATGTTGAGTAAGCATTTTTCATAAAATACTAAGTTTCGTATAGCCCACAGCTTCCATAAGAATATGAAAAAAAATATGAAAACCCTCTAATGGCAATCGACTTTTTTTAAAGAAAAGTTAATCCTATAGAGTCTCTCGTCTCATAGTATCATTGATTTGTAATCGGAGACAACTTACATACCAAAATTGCCTTACCTATGGGCAGTCCCGAAAGTAGTGTTCTGTCGCCCATCACCATACTATCGACATATGCCATCCACCCTAAACCCTCAATGTAATATGGTTGACGCCACTGGTAAATCTCCTTCATAACCTTCCAAAGGAAGAATCAGCCCTTTGGCAACAAACATAGCTTCCATAACCATTTCCACTCACCTGCTATTGCCAAGGGTTTTGCATAGAGATCCAAACTAAAGTGTCCTTTGGGTTTTCCCAACTTAAAAGTGTTGCTAAGATTTGCTTGGTCTTATGATGTGGGAAAAGCTCTTTGATTAAATCTGAATTCCAGCTTCTTCTAGAGTCATTCATTAGAGAATCCACTATCCTTTCATCCTTTAATTTATTGAGAGGAATAAAAGGTTGAAAGTTGGGATGATTTAGGAGCCAAGGATCTCGCTATATTTGAATCTTAGTACCATCACCAACTCTCCAATTTAAGCTTCATATAAGTGAATTTTTTGCCTCTATAATGTCGCTCCATGGATAGATTAGGTTATATCCCTTTTGTGCTTTCATAAAAGAGTGGCAAAGGAAGTATCTTGCCTTTAGTGTATAAGCTAAGAGTGAGTCCAAGTTTGTACGAATCCTCTAACCATGTTTCCCCAATATAGTTTCATTAAAAACTTAAATATTTTAAAAACCCAGACTGCCTTCCTCAGATTTACTAAGGGTTTCCCATGAACACCAGTAAGATTTCCGCTCATTTTCTTTTTGACCCCATTACAAATTTACAATGATGGAGTTAATCTCATTACACACTTCCCGCGAGAACTTAAAAAAACTC
Organism: Macaranga tanarius; assembly: GCA_949673435.1. Taxonomy (NCBI): domain Eukaryota; kingdom Viridiplantae; phylum Streptophyta; class Magnoliopsida; order Malpighiales; family Euphorbiaceae; genus Macaranga; species Macaranga tanarius. Next base: position 11,138 of record CATIWO010122106.1, on the reverse strand, counting down.
ATTATATATATAAAAATTGATTGGGCTACAGCCTAGATTAGGGTCGCCTTTCCCGCAATAGAGAGTAATTTCTCCTTCCAAGAGGCTAACTTCTTTCTAATTTTGTCGACCACCCCTTAGAATAAAAGTTTTTTTTATCATGTTATGGCAGTAGGCAAGCCTAGATATTTGGCATGTCTATTTACTTATTGCACTTTCAAGATAGCCTGTAAAGATGAACAAGCTGCACTAGATATATTAGCACTAAAAGATATCTTCGATTTATCAAAATTTACTTGTTGTCTTGACGCTGTTTTATAACACTGCAAAGCATCTTGGATTTTCTTCCAAATATAATACTGTCATCAGCAAAAAGCAAATGCGAGATTGTGGGGGCTCTCCTACAAATCTTATATCCATGAATCTTTACTTCCGACTCTACTTTTCCAATGAGACTAGAAAGAGCTTTTGTATATAAGAGGAAAAGGTATGGTGAAAGGGGATCTCCTCGGTAAAGTAACCTTAAAGGATAAAAGACTTTATTCGGAGTCCTAGTAACCAAAATAGAATAAAAAATCATGGTTATACACCTCACAACAATCCTAATTCACTTATATAGAAACCCCATTTTGGTCATCATTGTGACACCCACAAGCACAACCATACACGTAGCCACAATTAATCATACACACGTGGCATAAGGAAATTTTCAAAGAAATGTACTCATCTAGAAACAAATACTCATATTCACATATATTGTCTAACATTTCACACATCAATTTACATAAGACTATGTTGTGCACACAATGTCATTACAAAATGCTAAAATGACATGCAGGATGAAGGTCAGTTGCACCAAACTTATTTCAGCCCACCTAAGACTCCAATGTAAGCTTCAACATGAGTTTAATCAAGTCCTAAAAAATTATGACGTAAATGGGTGAGCTTGTAACTCAATAAGCAACTACTAATACAATTGTACACATATACTAATCACATAAGAAATGAATTGATTTGATATAAAATCCAATATATAAGATACATTCTAATAGTAATAAAGTAGTCTTTCAATCCTCTAATAAGTCTACATATAATAACCATGAAGTTCCAATACCATTGGTACTACGTCAAGTTCATAATGAAGTCTAAATGAAGAAGAAGCAAGTGAGAAGACTGGGCTCCTCACGGGTGAGTCCTCATGGTCGTGAGGAGACCGTGAGTAGCCCGTGAGCAGGGGCTATTTTACTGTGCAAAAGTGGCTGGGGTGCTCACGGTTGCTTCCTTATGGTCATGAGCAACCTGTGAGCAGCCTAAGCTTGGCTAAAACCTCCTTTTGTCCATCCTAATGCATTGCAATCCATTCCATACTTGAACATAGCTCAATACCAACTTAAAAACACTTCAAAAAAATACTAAACATCACCAACTCATTCACCAATACATGATTCTCAATCAATTACAAGTTAAAATCATCTATAATCTTATTTACATAACTTCAATAACACATTCACACATTATATCTCATTCAAAAGCATAAATTCAAAGTACATACATTTTAACACATCAGTTAGTATCCAGCTGGACCTATCCTCACATAATTACTTCCCATTTAGCCTCATTGGCTATATTTCTCACAATTACAGTATCAATCAAATGGCCATTTAGTGAGACTATCCACCTGGTGCAGTCTCACTTCACACATCTCAATTATGGGTAGCTATACGCCCGGCTTAGCTTGCCCATCACACATAATTAGTGGAGACTATCTGCCCGGCTCAGTCCCCATTATCACACATTATCTTATATCCTCACCTTCCTCACATATTTCACTTTTATGTGAAATACAACACAATATAACACAATACAATTTAATGCAATTGCATCTCACTGAATCACCATAATAACATTTGACCATTACTCCATCCATGCTCATATTCATAACATTCAACATACACAATTATTATGTCTACTACACAACACATACATATTTCATCATTTGCCAACATCATCATTTGCCAATAAATATTCATATTTCCAATACATAAAAAGGTGGAAACTCATTCCATATTATATTCATTAATCCATACATTCATTCAATTTGATTAAAGGAAATACACAATTATACACATAAAAGTTTAGTATATGCACACAATATATACTAGTAATTACTTACTTCCAAGTTCTTCCAACTTTAACAAAGTTCTTTCTTCTAATTATGAGTGCCCTCCTTCCCTTTATCAACTCCTACATATAATCATTCATCAATCTCACATAACAAGCATTGTATTTACATCCAATCTCAACTAGGTGTAATCTAATGCTCAAAGCTTGATATATCTAAATGATGCACACACAAGTCCAATGACCATGATATTATTATTATAGCTATTATTATGAGTCTACTATCAATTCCAATTGGATTTGCTCAATTCGGACAAGTATAGAATTATCTATGGATTTTTAAAATAATTCGGGTACAACAGGGCTACTAGTATGAGTACTAAAATGTCAAACCCTGTTAGACCATTCTAACAACAGATTCAGCCCAACCTCAAAACATAAAAATTGTAGAGGACTATATGAAGTTTTTAGAGCCTCTAACTATGCTCAATTGAGAGCTCTACAGCCTAATTTATGGATAAAACCCTAGGACTAAAATACAGGGAAAACAGAGCATGAATTTGAAATAACCAAAACCTAACTTCAATCAACACAAAAATATATAAAGCTTACTAATTGATTAAAGACCTCTTAATGCTTCTCAAACTTCTTGTTAGATAGCTTATATAAGATCCAACTCTCCTAAAAATCTATCAAGAACACTCTCTTCTCTTCCCTCAAATTCTTTACACATACATACACATATACACAACCAACCATAAACTCCTATTTGTGCACTAAGGTGTCCCTATAATTAGTGCACAATTATAACATTTAATGAAAATCTAGATAGTTATAGCATTTATCACCACAATAACCTCTTAACTCCTTAATAAAATGAGATTATTATATAATAACCCATAACTTTTTATTGTAATAATTAAACCCTATCTTTTCTTATAAATAGGTCCATTTCTATAATTTATGCACATACCCGAACTTAAATTGAGTCCACCATTATACTATATATAAAATGAAATGTATATGATAGGATTATGTATTCTAAAAGGCAGATGTTATAATTCTACCCTCCTTAAAGAAATTTTATCTCCGAAATTTACTACTCACCAGTTTCCAGAAATAAGTATGGATATTTCTGCTTCATTAGCTCTTCTACCTCCCATGTTGCTTCTTTAGATGAATGATGGCTCCATTTAACTTTTACTATTAGAATTTCTTTATTGCTCAACTACTTCACCTTTCGACCTAAAATTTCCATCGGTTCTTCCACATACGTTAATCCCTCGGAAATCTCTATCTCAAGCTCTTGTATCACATGACTTGGATCCGATCTATGCCATCTCAACACAGACACATGGAACACATTATGAATAGAAGATAATTCTCTTAGTAAGGCTAATTTATATACCAACGGTCCCACCTTCTCCATAATTTTATACGGTCACACGTATCTCAGACTCAGTTTCCCTTTCTTACCAAATCTCAAAATTTCCTTCCATAGTGACACTTTCAAGAAGACTTTCTCACTAACTCCATACTCCATCTCCCGGTGGTGTTGATCCGTATAGCTTTTTTGGCGATCCTGAGCCGCTTTCAAACATTTTTTGACTACTTGAATGTTATCTACCGTTTGTTGCACTAAATCTGGACATTCAAGTTGTCTTGGGCCCTCAACATCCCAACATATTGGGCTTCTACACTTTCTCCCTTACAAAGCTTCATAAGGTTCCATTCCAATGCTAGAGTAATAACCGGTTATTGTAGGAAAATTCCAATAATGGTAAGTGATCATCCCAATTTCCCTTAAACTCCAAGGTATAAGCTCTCATTATATCTTCTAATGTCTGGATAGTCCTTTCTGACTGACCATCTATTTACGGATGAAAAGTAATACTAAAGTGCAATTTTATCCCCAAAGCTTTTTGTAAACTTTCCCAGAAATGAGAAGTAAATCTCGGATCTCTATCTGACATAATGGATAAAGGAACTCCATGTAGCCTCATAATTTCTGTAATGTATAAAGAATCTAACTTGTCTAAAGAATCGCTTATTTGAACCGGTAAGAAATGGGCCGACTTAGTCAGCCGATCAACTATTACCCATACCGTATCATGCTTTCGTAAAGTTTGGGGCAATCTAATAATAAAATCCATAATGATCTGTTTTCATTTCCATTCTGGTATTGCTAAAGGATGCAGCTTCCCAGTAGGAGCTTGATGTTCTGCCTTTACTTGTTGACAAGTTAAACATCTTGCAACAAACTCTGCTATATCTCTTTTCATTGCTAGCCACCAATAAAATGACTTCAAATCTCCATACAATTTATTACTACTGGGGTGCATCGCATAAGGAGCGGTATGTGCTTCATTCATGATTTGCTTTCTTAATTCTCCGATATCCGAACATACACGCAATTGCCAATCATTAACATACCATCCTTCTTTATGGTAAATTGAGTATTGATTCCTACTTCTACCTTCTCTTTCATCTTTTTCAAGTATGCATCTTTCATTTGGAAACTTCAAATTTGATCCTCCAATGATGGTTTAATTTGTAATGCAGCCAACAAATGGTTTTCTTCAACATCAAATGAAACATTCATTGCCCGTAAAGCCACTAAGTTATCCATATCATGACAAATTAATCCAGCAGACTCTCTATTTTTTTGACTCAAAGCATCCGCTGCTATATTTACCTTTCCCAGATGATACTCGATGGCACAATCATAATCCTTCAACAGTTCTATCCATCTTCGTCGTCTCAAGTTTAATTCCTTCTGAGTAGGGATATACTTCAAACTTTTATGATCGATGAAGATAGAAAATGTCTCTCCATACAAGTGATGCCTCCAAGTCTTTAAGGGATGAACAATGGCGGCTAACTCTAAATCATGTGTCGGGTAGTTCATTTTATGAGGCCGCAATTGTCTAAATGCATAGGCTATCACCCTTCCATTTTGCATAAATACATAACCCAATCCTTGTCCTGAAGCATCGGTGTATACCACAAAGCCTCCATTTCCAGTTGGTAATACTAAAACAAGAGCAGTAGCGAGGATTTCTTTCAATCTCTCAAAAATTCGTTGACATGCTTCATCCCATTGATAAGAAGTATTTTTGTTCAACAAAGTTGTCAATGGTTTAGCAATAACAGAAAAATCCTTCATAAATCTTCTATAGTAACCGGTTAAATCCAAGAAACTTCGAATCTCGATTACATTTCTAGGTGCTTTCCACTCCAAGATAGCTTTAATCTTTGATGGGTCCAGCTGCACTCCTTTTTTAGATACTATGTGGCCAAGGAATGCAATTTCCTCCATTCAGAATTCACACTTACTGAATTTAGCATACAACTGCCTCTCCCAAAGTACTTGTAAAACTATTCGGAGATGCTTCTCATACTCTTCCCGACTTGATGAATATATAAGTATATTATTGATGAAAACAATAACAAATTGATCTAGATACGGTTGGAAAGTTTTGTCCATAAAAGACATAAATACTGCCGGTGCATTAGTTAACCCGAATGGCATAACTAAAAATTCATAGTGCCCATATCAGGTTCTAAATGCTATTTTTGGAATAGAATGCTCTGCTACCCGAAGTTGCCAATAGCCGGATCTTAAATCAATCTTTGAAAATGCTGAAGCATCCTTCAACTGGTCAAGCAAGTCGTCAATCCTAGGCAATGCATACTTGTTCTTCACTGTAATTCTATTCAATTACCTGTAGTCGATATACAGTCTTATGCTTCCATCTTTCTTTTTCACAAACAATACCAGTGCTCCCCAGAGTGATATACTTGGTCTGATAAACTCTTTTTCTAATAATTCCTCTAGCTGCTTCTTCAATTCTAAAGGCGCCATTCTATATGGAGCAATTGATATCTATGTTGCCCCTAGTATGGTTTCAATTATAAAATCTACTTCTCGATGTGGTGGCAAACCCGACATTTCATTTAAAAATACATCTGAAAATTCCTTAACAACTGGTGCATCCATCACTCCCGAACTCACTTTTGATGTATCAATAATGTTGGCCAAATATGCTTCACGCCTATTTCTAATTAATTGAAAGGCTGTTGTAGCCGAAATCAGACAAGCAGGAATAGTTTTTCTCTCCCCCACTAATACTATTTTTCTCTATCTCAGAATCTCTATAACTACCTCCTTTGTATAATAATTTATAATGGCATGATGTTTAGACAACCAATCCATATCTAAAATCATATTAAACTCTTCTAATTTGATGACTACCAAATCCGCATGCAAAATCATATCATCGACTACTATAAGGCATGATCTAACCACCCTATTCACAACTACAACACCCCCAACCGACATAGATACACATATATCATGCTCTAATGATTCAATAGTGCTATGAACTTTCAATGCAAATTCATATGATATAAATGAGCATGTAGATCCAGGATCTATTAACACAAATGCATTGTGACCAAGGATAGTATAGGTACCCGTAACCACATCTGGTGCAATAAGAGCTTCTTGTTTGGTTATAGCATACACTCTAGCTTGACTTGGGGTTTGACCAATGGACTCAGTTGGTGTTAAGGTGCTCACTCCAATTCCTCTTCCATGACCTCTGTCTCTACTAGTTTGTGGAATGTTTTCCCTAGCACTAGTTTGTATTATCATTTAGGATCCTCCACACCTGACCTCAATGGGCATTCCCTTATAAAATGACCCGGTTGGTTACAATGGTAACACATGTTAGGTTTCGAATCCCAACATTCCCCGGAATGAAATCTACCATATTTGTTACACATTGGAGTTGACATGCCGCTTGTAGATCTACCTCTATCAACATTCTTTTGACTATCTGCCTTTCTACTTCTTTTGATAAATGTGCTCCCTGATGATTGACTAGGTTGAATTGACCCACGTCCTCTAAAACTTCCTCGTTGAAATCTAGGACCCCTAAAAAATGATCCACCACTAGTCTGAGCTGAAGTAGTAAACGCACCAGTAACTCTCTTTCTTTTAGCCTCTAATGCATTTCTCTCCAATATGGTTTCCTCAGCTCTAAGTGCTGTCTCCAGTAGATCCCTGTAGGTGGGTTGTTTAATTACTATCCGTTCCCGGATTTCAAGGTTCAACCCTCTTTCAAATTTATTTCTCTTTAACTCATTAGTTGCCACTTCTTTAGTGCATATTTTGAGAGTTTTACAAATTAAACCTCATATTCAGTGACTGATAATCATCTTGCTTTAAATTAAGGAACTCCAACTTCTTTCTAGCTTTATAAACAATCGACATATATTTATCAGTAAACTCCTTTAAGAAATTAGTTTAGGTTAATATCTCCAGTACATTTCTACTTCCAGGCATAGTCTCCCACCAGTCCAATGCATCTTGCTCAAATAAGGATGTCGCGTAGCTCATATTCTTTTCTATTATACATTCAATTCGATTCAATACTCTCTCTATGTTTCTCAACCACTCTTCTGTAACCATCGGATCAGAGTTCCGGTGAAAACCTTTGCACCTTATTTCTTTATCTTCTCATAGAGTTCATCTAGCGCACTTTCCGTTGGTTTTTGAGTTACCTCCTTCATAATTTGAACATATTCCTGCATAAATGGGGGACATGCAGCTTGTGCAGGAGGAGGTTAAGGTTATGATTATTCAGGTGCACCTATTGAATGCATTGGTGTTTGACCATGCACAGACTCAGACAACTCTTCTGGGCCGATATCTTAAGCTTGGTGTCCTTCTATCCTGACATATACAACACACATTAACTATATGTGATCTATGACTTGCACATGATATGTCATGAATGCAACATGTTCTTATGTCCCAAGGGAATCTAATCCCTGCTCTGATACTACTAAATGTAACACCCACAAGCACAACCATACACGTGGTCACAATTGATCATACACACGTGGCATAAAGAAAATTTCAAACAAATATACTCATCTATAAACAAATACTCATATGCACATACATTGTCTAACATTCCACACATTAATTTACATAAGACTATCTTGTACATATAAAATCATTAAAAAATGCCAAAATGATATGCAAGATGAAGGTCGGTTGTACCAAACTCATTTCGGCCCACCTAAGACTCTAATACAAGCTTCAAGCTAAGTTTAATTGAGTCCTAAAAAATTATAATGTAAGGGGGTGAGCTTGCAACTCAATAAGCAACTACTAATATAATTGTACATATATACTAATCACATAAGAAATGAATTAATTTAATATAAAATCCAATATATAAGATACATTCTAATGGTAACAAAGTAGTCTTTCAATTCTTTAATAAGTCTACATATAATCACCATAAAGTTCTAATACCATTGGCACTACGTCAAGTGCATAATAAAGCCAAAATGAAGAAGAAGCAAGTGAGAAGACTGGGCTCCTAACGGTCATGCGGAGCCTGCTCATGACCGTGAGCAGCCCCTCACTGTCGTAAGGAAACCGTGAGTAGCCCGTGAGCAGGGGCTATTTTATTGTGCAAAAGTGGCTGGGGTTCTCACAGTTGCTTCCTCACAGTCGTGAGCAACCCGTGAGCAGCCCAAGCTTGGCTAAAACCTCCTTTTAGCCATCCTAATGCATTGCAATCCATTATGTACTTGAATATAGCTTAATACCAACATAGCTTAATACCAACACTTCAAAAACATTCTAAACATCACCAACTCATTCACCAATACATGATTCTCAATCATTCACAAGTTAAAAGCATATATATTCTTACTTATATAACTTCAATAACACATTCACACATTATAAATTCAAAGTATATACATTTCAACACATCAGTTAGTATCCGACCAGACCTATCCTCATATAGTTACCTCCCACTTAGCCTCATTGGCTACATTTCTCAAAATTATAATATCAATCAAATGGCTATTTAGTGAGACTATCTGCCCGACTCAGTCTCACTTCACACATCTCAATTATGGGTAGCTATATGCCCGGCTCAGCTTGCCCATCAGGCATAATCAGTAGAGACTATCTGCCCGGGTCAGTCCACACTATCACACATTATCTCATATCCTCACATTCCTTACATGTTTCACTTTCGTGTGAAATAGAACACAACATAACATAATATAATTCAATGCAATTGCATCTCACTAAATCATCATAACAACATTTCACCATTATTCCATCCATGCTCATATTCATAACATTCAACATACACAATTATTATGTCCACTACACAACACACACATATCATCATTTACCAACATCATCATTTGCCAACAAATCTTCACATTTCCAAAACATGAAAAGGTGGAAAATCATTCCACATCATATTCACTAATCCATACATGCATTCAATTTCATTAAAGGAAATACACAATTATACACATAAAAGTTTAGCATATGCATACACCATATACTATTAATTACTTAACTCTAAGTGCTTCCAACTTTAATGAAAGTCTTTCTTCTAATTATGAGTGCTCTCCTTCCCATTATCAATTTTTATATATAATTATTCATCAATCTTACATAACAAGCATTGTATTTACATCCAATCTCAACTAGGTATAATATAATGCTCAAAGCTTGATATATCTAAATGATGCACACACAAGTCAAATGACTATGATATTACTAATGAAGCTAGTATTATGAGTCTACCATTAATCCTAATTGGATTTGCTCAATTCAGACAAGTATAAAATTATCTATGGATTTTTGAAACAATTCGGGTACAACAGGGCCACCAACATGAGCACTAAAATGTCGAACCCTGTTAGACTATTCTAATAATAGATTCAGCCCAAGCTTAAAACATAGAAGTTATAGAGGACTCTATGAAGTTTTCATAGCCTCTAACCATGCTCAATGCAAAGCTCTACAGCCTAAGTTATGGGTAAAACCATAGGACTGAAAAATAGGGAAAATAAAGAAGAATTTGAAACAACCAAAACCTAACTTCAATCAACATAAAAAACATATAAAGCTTACCAATTGATTAAAGATCTCCCATAGCTTCTCAAACTTCTTATTAGATAGCTTATGCAAGATCCAACTGTGACACCCTCCAGATGCCATATACACGTGTCCAGAACATTATAATTTGAAACATGATAATAAAATTTTTTCTTAATTTGAAAGATCCTCAATAATTATATATTAAAATAGTATTTATACATAGTATTAAAATTTATGAAATTTACAAAGGCAAAACTTATGCTTTTACAAAAACCACATGTTCAATGTATACATGCTCTGATGAATGGATGATAACGTTGTCGTTAAGCACACAGTTGTCCCACCTTAGTCCTCTTCACCCAAGCTTCAAGCTTTAACAAAAAAAGTTTAAACAAGCTAGCTACCACCTGAAAACCACAAATTGCAAAGGAATGAGTTTGCTACTCAAGTAAGTAATTATTAAGCCAAGATCACCAATAATTCTTCTCTAGAACTATAAAGGAACAGTCGGAATAACACATCAGAATTTTCAACACGGCCGTGTATCCTACCCGTGTTCCCCAATGAAACAATATACATATATATACATGCCCATGTATAATTAACTTTCTACCGAAACACGCCCATGTATAAATACACGGCCATGGGACACGCCCGTATAAAGAGCAGTTAAAATAATTTACTATACACATATGAACACGGCCACGGGACACGCCCGTGTATCAACCCGTATTCACTACTGCCAATTTTTGCTTAATGATACACGGCCATGTTAAAGATTGAATTAAGCCATGTTAAGGCAAACGGTCTGACACACGCCCGTGTCTTAGCCCGTGTTGCCCATCTGTAGCATACATTCTACTTTAAAACCTGTAACTATCATTCATTCCTTATTACAATATCATACCAACACTTATCAACATTCTAAATTAAAATCTTGGTGTCTCTATTACACCATATATTCGCATTAAACATTCCACCAACCATTATTCATCTAATACAATCATTCAAAATGACATGAATGTATGTTAATGCATATGTATACTTTTCTTTCCTCTTCCTTTCTTTTCTTTTCATTTCATTTCATATAATGTGACCATTTCAG
>CATIWO010122081.1:0-13657 GCA_949673435.1 Macaranga tanarius | reverse complement strand
TATATAAATATAATAATAATAATAATAATAATAATAATAATAATAATAATAACTAAAATAATTATATTAGGAAAAAAATACTAATAATACTAACAATAATACTAATATAATAGAAAATAACTATTAATATTAATAGAATATTCAAGTTATTACAATTATTTATAGAGGTTCAGATTATAACCAATCTTACATCCTCTACTTAACTTATCCCCAAGTTAGAATTTTCAATCACACACACCAATCTTATTATCAAGATTGTATATAACAAAGTATTTTAAGGATCAACACTAACCTTATAATAACTTGTGTTTTCTTGGCTCAACACAAACCAATCTCCAATATATTTTTCTAGGCTCAACACCAACCTTTTCCCAAATATTTTTAAGGCTTACACTTAAACCTTTCCACAAGAGTTTTCAAGGCTAACTCATAACCTTTACAATTAATGTGTTTTTTACAAAGACTCAATACTAACCTAAAGAGAAAGAATCTTACCACCCACTTCTTCAATCCCAAAAATGAGTAAATAAAAGAATTCTATCTCTAACACTTACCCAACTCTCACAAAAAGGGTAGACACAAACTCAATAAGAGTTTATTTATAAACAATAAATATTCAATCAAAGAAAATTATAAAAGAAATAAATATTGGTTCAATGATTTAACATAATCAATTTGCTCCATCAACTTTCTAACTTTTTAAATGAAGTTTCAAGCCTTGTATTTATAGTTGGAGGTGAAAAAATAGTTGTTAGAAACCCCTAAAAACATCCAAAAATACTTCTATCTTCATTTAATTTTATTTCAACTTTTTGTAGGATTTTGGCTGCTTAAGATTGTGAGCGGCACCTTCAGGATCGTGAGCGTTAAAAATATGACTGTTATATTCAAATATATCTATTGGAGAGCTCCTCAGGATCGTGACCAGCTCCTCATGATCATGAGGGGTAGATCGTGATCGTGAGGGGCTCAGGCTCATTTGAAAAGGAGAAGCTTGGCTCAGGTACTCCTCAGGATCATAAGGAGCACCTTCAGGATTGTGGACTTATAGAAAATTTTACAATTTTTGCTCCAATTGACCTCTCTTGAGTTATGATCATCCATATTTGAGAGTACATTTGAGGGCTTTATTTGAGTTTTAATTCAACCTCTAATGCTTGTTTTATCAAATATTTTAATCTAGCTTATAATCACACTTAAATGAAAAACCTAGCAACTAAAATTGATTGTTAAAGTAAAAATAAATATTAATTTAATTAATCAATATAATAATCATGCAAAGGGTTAACATATAGTAACGGATTAGTGATGGACTACTATCCGTCTACGAGGTTTTATTTTGATTTTCGTTTACGGACTATCATCTCCTTCATTTCACATATATCACCCTATAATTTTACATATATGTGTGCATGTATTTTTGTGATAAAATTGAAAATTCAAGTTTTATTTTGATAAAAATATTTCAATAAGGGACAAAGTTGACAGAATTTCCACTCTTAACATATATATATATATATATATATATATATATATATATATATATATTCTTGACAACAAAACAAAAACCCATATTTTTTTCTCTTCTCCTTTTCTTTTTCTTATTTTCCTTTTCTTTTTCTTTTCTTCCTTTTTCTCCGCTGACACCCTCTGCTGCCACCGTACTGTTCACCATGACCACCTCACCGCCACTGTAGCTCCTCTTCCTCATCACCAACTCCGGCCAACAACAGCCCCTCTTCTTTCTTCTCTCTCCTTCTCCGTTCAAGCTGTCTATGAAGGAAAAAAAGTGTTGGTCGCTGCTACTGCCACCGTTTGCCTCCTCCGCTACTGCAGTTTGGTTCTCCAGCCTCAGGCCATCATTTTCCCTCTATCCCTGTTGCTTTCCGATGCTGGTAACCACCTCAATTGGAGGCAATTATAATTTCCTAATTTATGGGTCTTAAGTTTGATTCTATGCAATTGGGTAGGAATTAGGCTTTGGTGTAGTTAGATGAAATATAATTAAAGTTGAGAGCTTTCCACACATGTTTGGTAATTTCCGTTGCCGGTGGAATATTCTGACAACGGTGACAGAAAATTTCAGCAGTTGGTAGGGAGTGATTGTATTTTTAATAAATATTAGATGATAAGGATTAATGTTTGTTTAGATGATTTTATCAAATTCTTAATAGTTTGTAAATTTAAAATTTCAGCCGGGTTATGTCCGAGTTGGAATTTCGTTATTTGTCTATGATTTTGAGTTGAATAATTCTTTTGTTGATAAGTGAGCTTAAATAAATATTTTGTATGATAATTAAGCTAATTATGGTGTTCATTTTATAAATTGTGCTTGTGAGGCTTAGTTAAATAATTATAGCATGATGGGTAACTGAGCTCCAATTGAGATTTATTTTTAGAAGTGTAGTTATTTTTATTGCAAGATTGACCATACTTTAGTAGGGAGATGTTGATATTTTAGGGGAGATTCTGCCGAGTTTTCAGTATATTTCTCGTAATTTATATTTTTAGTCGTTAATGTGGTTTGAGTCTTTTCTAAAATTCTAGACATTAGGAAATAAGTTCTGATATTATTGTCATTATTCTTAATTATAGATTCTTCAGGAGCAGGCCCATCTTTTCGAGGCCTAATTAGGACTGCACACCAGTCAGGTAAGTTAATATCACTCATATATTGCCAATAGCCTAAATATCATTATCATTATCATTATTATTATTATTTAATATTTCCATATATGCATTATATATGCTTCTGCATCATGTGACATAAATTGTGAATTTTTGTGTGTGATTGTGATTGTGTGGAGATGAATACTGTAGAACATGCCACCCCATAGGCATTCATCAGGACCACGTACACACTAGTACCATTTAAATACAATGATATGAGATATGTGATATATGATATGATTGTGAGATTTGTGGACGTCATGGCTAGGCTGATGGTGAGATATTCCCCGCAGTCATAGACCTATTTACATGATATATAATTTGGACTTTTAAGTGATAATCGGATTGATGGTGAGTTATTCTTCATGGTCATTTTTAGTTTAAGAGAGCTTTATGGCTATTAGGATATTGTATTAGGGATAGGTTGGGCAGTTGGTGAGCTATTCCCTATAGCCGTCGAGGTGTAGAGTAGATATTAAAATTTTGTTTGGTTCTATAATTCTCATCTCCATAATTATTGAATGTTAACTTTGATTGTGTTATATTGAGCATTGCATTTGCATACTTATAGTTGTAAATATTATATTGTGTGATGCTATTTTCTATTGGTAACTTATGACTGATATTTAACTTACTCAGTGAGGTCTGATTGCCTTCAAAATATTTCTTTTCAGGTCAGCAACCTCCTTTACAGAATTGATTATTTAGGACTACTTCTTTTGTTCTTCTCCAGTGGTCAATGTAATTTTTACTAATATTTCGGATATATATATAGCACCTGCCCTTTTTTATACGTATTTAATACATATGTATTACAATTTATGCTTTTGAGATAGTGGACTTTAAATGAGTTTGATTTAAAGTATGTGGTTGTAGAGAAGGGCATTTTTGTAAGGTAAGTTTGGAGTTATTTGTTATGTTAGAAAGTTGTGGATTATTGAGTAATTAGCCAAGTTCATTAAGGAGGAGTAGAGTTATTTTGGAGATGTATATTTATTATTTTATTAAGAGATAATTGTTGATTATTATTATTATTATATTATTTGTAGAGATAAAATAGCTTTTAATTGATGGATCTAAGAGGGGGCAAATAGGACAATTTGATTAGTGGATTTAATTTTAATGTGTATATTATATATATATATATATATATATATGTGGTGCTGCAGAGAATGGTAGAGAGGAGGTAGAAGAGAAGAGTGTTCTTATTTTGTTTGGGAGCTTTTGTTAATTCTCTACTCATCTAGGAATCAAATTAGAGAGCTAAATAAGATTTATAAGTGGATTGAACATTATTTTTGGTAAGCTTGTGTTTATTTTTGTTTGTTTAAGTTAGGTTGTTGATGTTGCAATTTTTGGATTCTGTTTTTCAGCATGCATAAGTCTTAGTGTTTTGAGGATATCTTAAGTTGTAGACCTCTGATTTGAGCAAGTTTTAATGTTCTAGAAACTTCAGAGTGTCATCTACAACTCTTGTGTTTTAAGTTTGGATAAATTCTGCTGTTAAAACTGTCTATTTTGGCCGGACATTTTCTTGCTCCACCAGCCAACTCTATTTTCCTATTTTGTATGATTTTATTCCAAAATCCATAATTAATTTCACACACATCCAAATCAAGTAATTCTAATTGGGATTTGAATTAGACTCATAGATCTAGCTTTAGTAATATTTTTATGATTTTTGAAATTATGTGTGAATTATTTAAGAATATTAAACATGAAACATGTAGTGGCACTTAGTTGCATTTGGTTGAGTTGGATGCAAGAGTCATGCTTGCTTTGTGGTATTAATGTGTGAATTATGTGCATGCTTTGATAAGGTTAGAGAAGATACCAATCAATAAGAGAGTTTTGCTTTTGAAGGAGTTGAAGCACTTGAGGTAAGTAGTTATTATTATAAATAAATGAGATGCAAGGATATGTAGTAGTATGAATTAACTATAATAGTTATTTTTGTATTTGATAAATTAAGCATGTTATTTGAACAAGAATGCTTGTGAGATATGTCAAATAAATATATGGTGGAATTGGTTTAGAAAATGTACTAGCATTTATAAGAAATGCATATGAATGAATTATGAATATTGAGTTGTGATAATACTATAGTATGTTATAATGTGATTAATATTTGCATATTAGTTCAAGGTTGATGTATTTGTCATGAGGTCTAGGTTGATAAAATTATTATAAGGTATATGCTTGAACGTAGTAAACATGAAATGTGATGGTATTGAAATTGTGGTTGTAAGTGAGTTTGTATTGTGAACTTAAGTTGTCTTAATGGATATATATATTATGTTATATTGGTGAATGAAAGTGGATATAATGTGTGATGAACATGTCGATTGGCTAAGTGACCGTCGACTATGTTAAATGTGATGAAGTCGATTGGCTAAGTGACCGTCGACAGTGTGAAATATGTTATGGTCGATTGGCTAAGTGACCGTCACTATATATGAATTATTGATTATGTCAATTGGCTAAGTGACCGTCGACATGTGTGAATTATTGAGTATATTAATTGGCTAAGTGATCGTCAACATACGTGAATTGTGATTCAGTTGATTGGCTAAGTGACCGTCGACAGTGTGAAATGTGTTATGGTCGATTGGCTAAATGACCGTCGATATATATAAATTGTTGAGTATGTCGATTGGCTAAGTAACCGTCGACATATGAGAATGGTTGATTATGTCGATTGGCTAAGTGACCGTCGACATATATGAGTTGATATTGTGTCAATTGGCTAAGTGTCATTTGTCAAAGTAAACGAGACTAAAAATTATGAATTTATTGAGAAGTGCTGATTGTAAGTAATTATGAATACCTGTTGTGTACATATGCTAAATTCTTATGTGAATTATTATGTATTCCTATATGGGAAATGTGATGAGAAGTTAGTAATTGATGATACATATGTGTGGTGTAGTGAACACCATATTTGTGTGGGATAAATGTTATGAATATGAACTTGGATTAAATATTGGTGAATGGTTGTTATATTGGCTTATTGAGATGAATTTGAATGGAAATATCTTATGTAATATTGGTTGTGCTATATTTCACTTGAAGGTGAAATATGTGAGGAAAGGTCCAGTCGAATACAAATTATTGAATGGAAATGTATATACTTTAAATGTATACTTTAGAATGAGGTGCAATGTGTAAATGATTGAGAATTATGTCTTGATGAATAAGTTGGTGTGATTTGGTATACTTAGCATGTGTTGTTGTAGCTTTATTTGAGTTAGAGTTATGTGCTTTGACATTATAACCTATTTCAAGGGCATTTTTGTTAATTCATATAAATGAATTAAGTCTATATGTCTTCATAAAAGTTATAGCCCTCTAAAATAGCTTTCCATAGCTTTTTGAATCACTTGAATCCGAGTTTGGTAGAGGGAGTTATGGCCAAAAGAGTGCGATGTGGTCTGAAAGGTCAAGTTTCTGCGTGCCCGTGCCGACTCGGCATACTCTGTGACTTGAGGTGCCGACTTGGCATAAGTCAGCTCTCCTTCTGCGCACTGTTGTCTTCGTATTTTGACCATAACTTGAGCTATAGAGCTCCAAATGAGGTGTGGTTTGATGCTATAGAAACTTTAAAGATTCCTCTACAATTTTATATTTTGAGATTGAGTAGAATCTATTTTTAAGACTCTCAAAATAAGCTTGACATTTTATTACTCACTTACTCTTTCTTCATTTGGACTTTTATTTGCACTCGATGTAGTGCCAATGCTCATGGAGCTATATGGTGATTGTTTTTGGACTTGGTAGAGGTGTAAAAGACTATATTATGATCATCAGAATGTGTCTTATGTATGTGATTATATACCTTATTAAATCAACTCTTATGTAATGGGTATATGTGTACTATTGTATTTATAGCTACTTACTGAGTATCAAACTCACTTTCTTGCATTTATATGTTTTAGGGAATAGTTAGACAAAGCGCAGGGTTGTATTTGCTAATGATCTTAGGTGGACCAGAGGTGAGCTTGGTGTAGTTAGACGTCATCCTCATTTACATAAGACATATTGTATGTGCATGCTGTAATGATATATGATGAATATATTTTAACCATGTATAATAAGAATGCTGTTGTGTAGAAATTATAATTTACATGAGTAAACATATGTGAGTTGATGTATATATATTTTATATAAAAAAAATCCTATGCCATGTATATGGCATGCGATATTATGGAGTGTTACATTAAGTGGTATCAGAGCAGGGATTAGATTCCCTCAGGACATGAGAACATGTTGCATTCATAACATATTATGCTTAAGTCATAAATGACATATAGTTAATGTGCATTGCACATGTTAGGATGGAAAAGACACCAAGCTCAAACCATCGGCCAAATGAGTCATTAGAGTTAAATTTTAGACAAATGCATGTGCGTGCTTAATATGAGCTTGAATAAATTTCTATTTATATTCCCTCCATAAGATGTATGTTCTTGTATATTAGTGAATGGATTAAAAGATGAGAATAATGAGTCAAAAGCAAGTGGATAGTATTGTTGATGAAGAACTATGACAAGATAAGAGCTATAGAGTACTAAAAGAATTTTAGATTGAATTAATAATGTTAGATATATCTTTAAAGTGTTTCTGAGTTGTTTTGAGCCTTATTTCATTATGAGAAGTTACATGGCTCTGAGAAAGCTAAAAAGGAAAATTTAGTCGGAGTTACGTGGAACAACATGTAATTGTAGTGAGGTAGATAACTGAACCAATTGTGATTGGATATAGAAGTATAGTAGCTTTTATTTCAGGTTTGGCCCTACTATAGTCGGGAGATGTCTATATTTTAGAAGAGATTTTACTAAATTTTTGGTAGCTTCCTCATAAATTATGCTTTCGTCGTTAGATTTTTATAATAAAGGCTTGTGTGCTATAAGGGTATCAGGGAAGAGAGAGAGCTTTAGAAGCTTGTTATAAGTAATTATTAATTTAATACTTACATGTATGGATTTTCAAGTAACTATGGTTATTGAATTACATTGATGGTATATGGTTGGGTTTATTTTTGGTATACTTTTGGTTTATTTATGGTATATTCTCCATTCATAATTTGTTATGATTATAAGAATATGCTGTTGTGAGAAAGCATGATGAATATATTCATATATATATTGTTGTGAGACCATTATATATATATTATTGTGAGACCATTAAATGGTCTATTAAACATGTGTAGCGATGGATTATGAAAATTGGCACCTATGAGTGCAAGCCACTTAATGTGGTTTAAATTGATATGCATTGCTTATAAGAAAGGTGAATTATGGTTCACTACTATGAGAAATGGAAATCATGAGAAATGAAAAGGGATGTTAAATTGTGGTGATATAATTGTACATATGCATTGTGATATGTTGTGAGAATGATTTAAATATATGCATATGGCATGATGCGAGGAATGTGAAGATTATGTTGTAAATTGAATGTGAGGATGCTGTTGTGGTTTACTTGAAATGATGATTATATTGATTGGCTAAGTGTTCGTCAATAAGAATATTGATGCTGTGTCGATTGACTAAGTGTCCGGCGACAATTTAAATAAACTAAAATATGTTAAGAGCGATGTAATTGTGTAAGGTGATTATGTGAGAATAGTTTCGACTGGGTATCGATTGTTGAAATCAGGATATGAGTGAATGAACTCTTGCTCTTATGTGAATCATTATGAGATGCTATCTCTCATTATTAAGATGAGTACCGGTGTTAAATAAGCTTTGAGATGTAAGCTTATGTGAGGTGCGCTCCAATATTATGAATTATGATTATATTCATTTATGTATGGACTTAGTAAATTGTAAGCATTTGTAAGAATGTTGCGAGTGCATATGTGGTTATATAAATTTTTTTCTACTGTATGAATGAACTGCATAAACATAGTCGTAGAAAGTGGAATGGATATACATAAGTTACGTCTTATTTATAAGAAAAATTTTGTATATCCTGTGTAAACTGTTAGTATACTTTCTGTATATGATTAGTTTATGGATTTAATTGAGTAAGTAAAAGTATTACTAAATGAAGTAATAGATATACTTCTTTAATTAGAAAATTTTAAAAATGTTTTTGAGAGAATTAGTGAAAGCTATTCCAATATTGAAAATAGCTTAAAATTTAGCAAGATAGATTGTTTGATTGAATAATTATTATGGGAAGCATTAATTTCAGTTTATTAAAATAGAAGCTGATAATGCGTGATTATGTAGTAGTTATATATAGTAGAAAGGCACTACTAGGATAATCAAAACATAATTACAAGAGGAGTGGTAATAACTTTAAAGGGTACTTTATTTATTTATTAAGTTGACATAGTCATATGAATAACTTACAGAAGATATGGTTATATATTATGTTAGATAAATGAGTTAGAGGGTGAAAGAAGATATAATCTTTTGTGCCTAATTATTAAAGAACAAACTGAGGTTGAGCAATAAGGATTTGGGAAGCAAGGAAAAGCAATTATTATTACTCTTTGGTTTACACTATTGATTTGGGAATGAAATTTAATGAGTTATGTTAAGGTTTTAGAACTAGAAATAGAGTATGTGCATGGTCGCTTTAGCGGATAGTAATGAAATTACGATCTCATGAAGCGAAAATCTCATCTTATGATTTCAAAATAGCTAACAGGGTGTAACTATTGAAGATTTAAAGACTATAATTATACAAGGAAACATTATTATGTTAATAAATATTAAGTGATTAAAGTATGTTTTTATCAGAAGGTATTGAATTGGAGTAACAGAGTGGTCTTAAGTTTTCCCAATTTCTAACTAATAATGAGATAAACATAAAAGAGATTGTTATGTGGAAGTAAAGTGCAAAGCTCTACTGGAAAGTTGTGCTTGTCATCGATATCGAAGTGGAGATGGTAAAGAATAATGCTGAATATTGTATTTATGTTATTGTGTACATTAGACATATGATGTTGTAAAGTGTGAAATGGTATGAAGTTTTATCATTTGGTACACTGGTCAGAGATTTGAGTTGAAAAATGGGAACGTATAATGTAAAAATCTAAAGATATCATGAAAGTTTAGGCAATAAGGATAAAGAAGGATTAAGTTCAAGACGTATTGTTATGCGGTGAGTAGTTAATTTTGGGGATAAAATTTTCTTTAAGGAGGGGAGAAATATAACACCCGCCTTTTTTCATACGTATGTATTACAATTTATGCTTTTGAGATAGTGGACTTTAAATGAGTTTGATTTAAAGTATGTAGTTGTAGAGAGGGGTATTTTTGTAAGGTAAGTTTGGAGTTATTTGTTATGTTAGAAAGTTATAGATTATTGAGTAATTAGCCAAGTTCATTAAGGAGGAGTAGAGTTATTTTGGAGATATTTACTTATTATTTTATTAAGAGATAATTGTTGATTATTATTATTATTATATTATTTGTAGGGATAAAATAGCTTTTAATTAATGGATCTAAGAGGGGGCAAATGGGACAATTTGATTAGTGGATTTATTTTTAATGTGTATATTTTATATGTATATGTGGTGGTGTAGAGAATGGTAGAGAGGAGGTAGAAGAGAAGAGTGTTCTTGTTTTGTTTGGGAGCTTTTGTAATTCTCTACTCATCCAGGAATCAAATTGGAGAGCTAAAGAAGATTTGATGTTCTGAAAACTTCAGAGGTCCTCTATAACTCTTGTGTTTTAAGTTTGGGTAAATTCTGCTGTTAAGACTGTCTATTTTGGCCGGACATTTTCTTGCTCCACCAGCCAACTCTGTTTCCTTATTTTGCCTGATTTTATTCAAAAATCCATAATTAATTCCACACACATCCAAATCAAGTAATTCCAATTGAGATTTGAAGTAGACTCATAGGTCTAGTTCAGTAATATTTTTATGATTTTTAGAATTGTATATAAATTATTTGGGAATATTAAACATGGAATATATAGTGGCACTTAGTTGTATTTAGTTGAGTTAGATGCAAGAGTCATGCTTGCTTTGTGGTATTAATGTATGAATTATGTGTAGACTTTAATAAGGTTAGAGGAGATACCAATCAATAGGAGATCTTTGCTTTTGAAGGAGTTAAAGCACTTGAGGTAAGTAGTTATTGTTATAAATAAATAAGATGCAAGGATATGTAGTAGTGTGAATTAAATATTATTGTTGTTTTTGTTTTGGGTAAATTAAGCATGTTATTTGAATAAGAATGCTTCTGAGATATATCAAATAAATATATGGTGGAATTGGTTTAGAAAATGTACTAGCATTTATAAGAAATGTATGTGAATGAATTATGAATATTGAGTTGTGATAATACTATAATATGTTACAATATGATTAATATTTGCATATTAGTGCAAGGCTGATGTATTTGTTATGAGGTATAGGTTGATCAAATTATTATAAGGTATATATTTGAACGTAGTAAACATGAAATGTGATGGTATTGAAATTGTGGTTATAAGTGAGTTTGAATTGTGAACTTGAGTTGGCTTAATGGGTATGTATATGATGTTATATTGGTGAATAAAAGTGGATATAATGTGTGATGAACATGTCGATTGGCTAAGTGACCATCGACTATGTTAAATATGATGAAGTCGATTGGCTAAGTGACCATCGATAGTGTGAAATGTGTTATGGTTGATTGGCTAAGTGACCGTCACCATATGTGAATTATTGATTATGTTGATTGGCTAAGTGACTGTCGACATATGTGAATTATTGAGTATGTTGATTGGCTAAGTGACCATCAACATACATGAATTGTGATTAAGTCGATTGGCTAAGTGACCGTCGACAGTATGAAATGTGTTATGGTTGATTGGCTAAGTGACTGTCGACATATGTGAATTATTGAGTATGTCGATTAGCTAAGTGACCGTCGCATACGAGAATGGTTGATTATATCGATTGGCTAAGTGACCATCGACATATATGAGTTAATATTGTGTCAATTGGCTAAGTGTCATTTGGCAAGGCAAACGAGACTAAAAATTGTGAATTTATTGAGAAGTGCTGATTGTAAGTGATTATGAATACCTGTTGTGTACATATGCTAAATTCTTATATGAATTATTGTGTATTCCTATATGGGAAATATGATGAGAAGTTGGTAATTGATGATACATATGTGTGGTGTAGTGAACACCATATTTATGTGGGATGAATGTTATGAATATGAACTTGGATTAAATATTAGTGAATGGTTGTTATATTGGCTTATTGAGATAAATTTGAATGAAAATGTCTTATGTAATGTTAGTTGTGCTGTATTTCACTTGAAGGTAAAATATATAAGGAAAGGTCCAGTCGGATATAAATTATTGAATGAAAATGTACATAATTTTAATGTATACTTTGGAATGAGGTACAATATGTGAATGATTGAGAATTATGTCTTGATGAATGAGTTGGTGTGATTTGGTATGCTTAGCATGTGTTGTTGTAGCTTGATTTGAGTTAGAGTCATGTGGTTTGACATCATAACCCATTTCAAGGGTATTTTTGTCAATTCATAAATAAATTAAGTCTATATATTTTTATAAAAATTATAGCCCTCTGAAATAGCTTTCTATAGATTTTTGAATCACTTGAATCCGAATTCGGTAGAGGGAGTTATGGCCAAAAGAGTATGATATGGTCCGAAGAGTCGAGTCAGGTCGAGTTTCTGCGCGCCCGTGCCGACTCGGCATGAGTGTGCCGAGTCATACCTGTGACTCGAGGTGCCGACTCGGCATGAGTCAGCTCTCCTTCTGTGCACTGTTATCTTCGTATTTTGACCATAACTTGAGTTATAGAGCTCCAAATGAGGCATAGTTTGATGCTACAAAAACTTTAAAGAGTCCACTACAATTACATATTTTTAGATTGATTATAATCTATCTTTAAGATTCTCAAAATGAGCTTGACATTTTATTACTCACTTGCTCTTTCTTCATTCGGACTTTTGTTTGCACTCGATGTAGTGCCAATGCTTATGGATATGGTGATTGTTTGTGGACTTGGTATAGGTTTGAAAGACTATATTATAATCATTAGAATGTGTCTTATATATGTGATTGTGTACCTCATTAAATCAACTCTTATGTAATGGGCATATATGTACCATTGTATTTATAGCTACTTACTGAGTATCAAACTCACTTCCTTGCATTTATATGTTTCAGGGCATAGTTAGACAAAGCATAGAGTTGCATTTGCTAATGATCTTAGGTGGACTAGAGGCAAACTTGGTATAGTTAGACGTCATCCTCATTTGCATAAGACATATTATATGTGCATATTGTAATGATATATGATGAATATATTTTAACCATGTATAATAAAAATGTTGTTGTGTAAAAATTATAATTTATATGAGTAAATACATGTGAGTTGATATATATGTATTTTATATATAAAAAAATCCTATGCCACGTGTATGGTATGCGATATTATGGAGTGTTACAATGTATCTATTCTAGATTCCGCAGTAACGTAGGGATTGTTTAACTGTGATGTATTATTATTATAAATGTTGAATTTATGATGTTAGTTGTTTGATAACTTATTATTGATATGTTCTATTATTTAAATGCATTGAGATTCTATTGATTGTGTATTGTGGATTTAATTATTATTTTTAGGCTTACGTTGGATGTGGAGGTTTAGTCTTCCAAATCTCACATACTGGTCATGTGAGACCCGCAACACGTGGCCTCTAATAAACCCATACACGTGTCCAAATTAGAAAGAATTAAAAATTCCTTCAAGGATATAAATTCATGTCATGCACATTCACACATGCCTCTTGCATAAATAGTATTCACACACATAAATGGCACAACTCCTTTTCATTCAAAACATTAATTTGTATATATATATCCTCTTAACCATATTCCCAACTTTACAATGCATAATACCACTTCACACTCTCAAGCTCATATGCACATACAAGTGCCATCTTCCCATACTATCCTTGCAATGAAAATGCTTACATGCTCATAATTCTTTA
>CATIWO010122030.1:0-23364 GCA_949673435.1 Macaranga tanarius | reverse complement strand
TCTTCTCAAGTACTTAAGGATAGCCTTAACCGCCACCCAATGCTCCAAGACTGAGTTGGATTGAAACCTGCTAGTCATACTAATAGCATAGGCAATATCTGGCCTAGTATACAATATGGCATACATTAGGCTTCCTATAGTCGAAGCATAAGGAACATTGGCCATCGCCACTATTTTCTCATATGTTTTGGGTGACTTCGACTTGGAAAGGTGGATACCATGCTTAAATGGTAATAATCCTCTCTCGGAATCAAGCATGTTGAACCTCTTTAACACTTTTTCTAAGTAAAGACTTTGAGATAAGCCTATTATTCTCTTCGATCTATCTTTATAGACTCGAATCCCGAGAATATAGGTAGCCTGTCCTAAGTCTTTCATTGAGAAGGTCTTAGACAGCCATACTTTCAAAAAAGTAATCATATCGGCGTCATCCCCAATGAGAAGTGCAAAACCCCAAAGTGATATGGGAAGATCAGTGTAGCTCATCATGAAACGTATCATATCTAATAGGGTATGGTTACGCCTCTCGAATACACCATTCAACTGTGGTGTTCTAGGTGGCGTGAGCTTTGATACAATGCCATGTTCCCTAAGGAACTTAATGAACTCGGTACTTAAGTATTCACATCCTCAATCCGATCAAAGAGTTTTAATACTCTTCCCAGTTTGGTTCTCTACTTGGGCTTTGAACTCCTTGAACTTTTCAAAGGATTCACTTTTGTTCTTCATAAGAAACAAGTGCCCATACCTTGATAGATCATCTATAAAGGTAATGAAGTAGAAGAAGCCACCTCTATCCATTTCCCTAAATGGCCCACATATATCACTATGTATGATTTTCAACATCTCTTTGGCTCTTGCCATTTGTCCAACAAATGGGGATCTAGTCATCTTGCCTTGAAGACAAGCCTCACAAGTTAGATTGGATGTAGATTCAAGATTGCTCAAGATTCCCATCCTTTCCAACTTCGTGATCCTATCTTCCACAATATGACATAATCTCAAGTGCTATAGATATTTGGAGTTAGAGATGTTTTCAATTAACATTGCATTCACATTAGATTGGGGCTCAATGTTATTAGACATATTATCAATATAATATAAACCATGTATCACATAATCCATGTCAATCAATTCATTTCCAAAATAAATTTTACATACATCTCTACTAAAAAGGAATTCATAACCCCTACTAGACAAACTAGAGATAGAGATAATTTTTTAAAGGCATTAGGTACATAGAACACATTATCCAATAACAAAATATGATCAAGAAAATTGATTGAAGTAGATCCTATAGCCTTGGCCGCAACACTTACTCCATTTTCAAGCTTTAAGGTTACTTCATTTAGCCTCAACCTTCTCTCATTTGCTAGATCCTGCAAGGATGAACAAATGTGAGAACTAGCACCAGTATCCAATACCCATGCATTAGATGAGCTCTTAGAATATTTAGAAGTAAATAAGGTAGAGAAAGTCTTACCTTTTCCATCCTTGCCTTTTCCCTTAGTCTTGAGGGACTCAAGGTACTTGGGACAATTTCTCTTCTAATGTCCCTCTTCTTGGCAATGGAAACACTTTCCTTTGCTTTTGTCCTCCCTTACGGTGGCCTTGCCCTTGTTCTTGGCTATCCCACCCTTGGGCTTGACAACACTTATCTTGCCCTTGTTCTTCTTATTGGCCTTCTTCTTAGTCCTACTAGAAGAGGCAATAAGTGCAAGCTCCTTCCCCTTGCTCCCTTGGATGGCCTTTTGGGCCGTTACGAGTATATTCAACAGCTCAGCAAGAGTGCATTTGATCTTGTTCATATGAAAGTTTGCGATGGTTTGCCCGAACGATTTGGGAAGGGATTAGAGGATCATATCTATTTGGAGGTGCAAGTCCATTGTGAAGTCTAAACTCTCTATCTTCTCTATGAGTCTAATCATGGAGTTCACATAGGCTCCAACTTCCTCTCCCTCTCTCATCTTATTATAGAAAAGCCACTTAGATATCTCATATCTAGCGATCCTACTATGCTCACCAAACAACTCTTGTAGGTGTAGTAGGAATTCCCTTACACTTGTGTACTTCTCGTGTTGCCGATGGATTTCGGTTGTAATGGAAGCCCACATAATGCAACGTTCTTGCATATCGTCATCCTTCTATTTAGTAAGAACTTCATGCTCCTCTTGTGGAGCATTTTCAGGAAAGGATGTAGGTAGGCCTTGCTTTATCACATAGAGTATTTTTTTAAAAGCTAAAACAACTTTTAGGTTCCTTAGCTAGTCTATAAAGTTTGGACCTATGAGCCTACTATTGTCGAGTATGATTGATAGTGGGTTTGAAGGTCTTATATTATCAATTTCTGCAAAAGGTAACAAGATTAATTAGTTGTAGTCATTGTAATTACTATT
Source organism: Macaranga tanarius (assembly GCA_949673435.1). Classification (NCBI taxonomy): domain Eukaryota; kingdom Viridiplantae; phylum Streptophyta; class Magnoliopsida; order Malpighiales; family Euphorbiaceae; genus Macaranga; species Macaranga tanarius. The sequence continues at coordinate 20,968 of CATIWO010122030.1, read as the reverse complement.
AGATTTGGTCTCTAATCATAATGGGCTCCCACTAACTTGACAAATCCTACACTTCTAAGTAGGAAATGGAAATCCCTTGTTGGATGGATTTCTAATGGATAATGGAGTTCTTAATGGGCCACTAATATCCCTCAGGTACACAATGCCATTCTTGGAATATTAGTTCTCATTAAATGGACAACTCTTATCCATCACATCTCATGTGAGGTTTCATTAATCCGGCTCTTAATATTATGGGCCTCAGGTATGCCTAATTTCCATTCTTGGCCTTTGTCATTAGTTAGGTCCATATCATTGGATCAGTTAAGTGTATGGATTTGAACACTATAAACCTCAGGTACGCCTCTTTGCCATTCTTGGCCCATAGTGTATCCATACACCCATAACATCTCATGCTTAACAATAATACTACATGAATATCTTGGGCCTTATGTACACTCCTATGTGTCCATAGCCAATGTACATAAGCCCAAAACCATGCAAGTTATTACTATAATGGAGAGCCTAAACCTAAATTTAATTGAAAGATTTTTGAGTCAATTTAAATTAAGGTCTCACTTTGCACATTAGCCATTTTACAACATACATATCTCATACATACATTGTATGCCAACATATATTCATCCATATACATATCATATACATACATAGCATGCTTAAATATAAATATCACATATATACATTGAATATGCAAGATGGATGCACAAATAAGGAGTGATCATGGCCTTTCCTAATTCTTATTCTAACACTTAGAATATTACAAATGGGCCTAGCCCAAGAAAAGCCTTCATTCCATAAGCCTCCTTATCCACTATTATCATGGGCCTTACCTCCAAGCCTTCAAGGTTGAATGGGCCTTCAATTGAACTCTTCAATCTTACATTCAATTTTTGGCATACCAAGGCAAATAATTTACATATTAATTCTATGAAACTAACATTTAATTCATATCCATAATAATAAAATTAATTATTATTGCAAATTAAAGATGTAAACTAAGTCCATAATCAATTCTTGCATGAATAACATACATACATGTGTACAACATCATCCAAGATGCATCTAGTGTGTTTTGTGCACAAAAGGAGGCCTTTAAAACATTTTTTAAAAATTGGGACAGAGCTGAACACGGCCTGGGACACGGCCATGTCCCAGGCCGTGTTGACATTGTGCATTTTAGGTAGACTATCACATGGCCAGAGACATGGTCGTGTGCTAGGCCGTGTGCTCCCTGCAGAACATTAAAAATATTCTATTTTCAAGTTGCAACACTTGCAACAAAGGCCACAACACTTGCAACCAATCAAATACTCAATCACAACATTTGTAATTCATATTTTAGCATACAAAACAACACACAAGTGAACAAAATGATCACAACTCTTGCAACCATTAACATGCATAATCACCATATTCACAACTCTTGCAAATATCAACATGTATAATCACAAAACTTGAAATTATCAACATTTTTAGCATGTAAATCATATGATAGATGGCTTTGATACCACTTAAAGGAAAGTGTGATAGTGTAGCAATCAAAAATGCAAAATTTAAAAAATTTGATTGCATGCAACATTTGCATCAAACACAAAACACTTATATGCCCATAGATCATATCACATGCACTCTTACATAGCTAAACATGCATCAAGGATAACATTAAATCAACAATCAACCAAGTAATGCATTCATAACATAAGACCTAGTAGCTAAGGGTTTAGTAACACTTACAAAACTCCTAGCTAGTAACACGCTTGACAAGCTTTGGTTGAGGTTAATCTACAAACTCCTAGCTCCCCAAATGTGAAGCCTCTAGCTTGATATACACGGATTGGATAAGGAAGACTTTCAAGGATGGTGATGCTCTAGCCACAAGCCTCTCCTCTTTGACCTAAGGTGCTTATAAGAACCTCACCAAGCTAGGATGTATGGAACAAGTAAGCAACCTCCAATGGATGATGGTGTAGTACTTGTACAACCCTTATACAACAATGATCTAAGCATGAAAGCATACAACACTTGTGTATAATGGTATTCTCTACACTTGAAGAAGAAGAAGGAAGAAGACTCTCTCTTGCCTTTTCTCTCTTTTGTAAGAATATCAAAATGCTCTCAAATGTGCAAATGGATTTATATCTTAGTTCACTTTACAAACTCCACTAACTACTAACATAAAAAATAATATGATAATAGTTATGACTTGAGTGTCACACACTTAAGTCACATATATTAGCAGTTAGAATGTTGTCTCACCACTTTCCACTAACTTAAACAAAATCAATATTATAATAACAATAATAACTTGAGTGTCTCACACTCAAGTCATATGCATTTGATATATTGAGTGTCTCACACTCTATCTATATGCATGGCTTGGCTTTATAAGTGAGTGGGTGGTGTTTGGTTATATGGATAACCTTAGCCTTTGTCTTCATTAACCCTTAATGAGTTGAGCTAAGGTTATAGTCATATGGGCTTCTCTACACTTAGAGAAAGCCCACTCCATACCAATATGTAACACTTGGGCTTATTTAAACTCTTTAAGTAAAGCCCATGCACAAGTCCATTATATTAACATATAAGGTCCATCCCATGGCCTATATAGATATCCATTGTGAGGCAAATATTTATCTAGTCCTTGAATTTAATATCATATATTAAATCAAGTCCAAATTAATATTTATTTTAATTGCTATTAAGTCATAATCTTTGAATTTAGATTTCGGGATATGCTAAATCCCCGAATATGCGCAAATCCAATTCAATTAATTTAATTAATTAATTAAACTCTTTAATTAATAATCAAATTAATATTAGTCTTCACAAGTGCAACCTTTATGTGTATGACTTACTGGGTTCAAGTCTAAATAGCAATGGGAAATAATATTAAACACTTAATATCATGGAAACACCTTTTCATACTAAATGTGAAAATTCCAATTAATCACATTTAGCTCCTATAAGTTGTGAGTGACCCCTAACATAGATATCATGACTACCCAAATAGAAATGAATGCTTTATATAGATCCATAAGAACCATAGAACACAATTACCGTGCACTAAATTTCCTTTCATTATAAGATCCCGTTATTGGCTAGAGTCACAGTTTAGTCAAACTCTAATTGCCTCAATCATATAACCTCATCTTAAGTTCAATTCTCGATAAAACATGACTACTACTAACCTTATATTAATCCAACGACTATGAACATTTATAGTATATGTACTAAGTAAGTTTGTCACTCATATTATCAACTTTTGATAACAAACTTATCTAACATAATACTAAGGGTAAATACTCAAATAAATAAACACTTTAATTTAAATGAATATTTTATTACCATAGGGATAAATATACAATGTCTACATACAATAATGGCCCTAGGGCACATCTACACTAACAGGTACTACCCGGATGCATCGAGTACGCTGAACAATGTGCTTTCTCTATAATTTCCCGCCTTAAATCTTCTACATTTGGAACATAAATTCTTTCTCCAAACATTAAAGTTCCATCTTCTCTAAGAGAAAAATTAGTTCATGACCCACTTTTTACCTCCTCAATAACTTTACATAAATGAGCATTCTGAGTTTGAGCTTCCTTAACTCTTTCTACTAAAATGGGTCTAACCTTGAGAGTTGCTAATAATGTTCCTTGATTATCTAATTCCATTCCCACATTCATACCTTGAAGTTCCAAAAATAAAGGAAATTGCACTAGCTTTATATGAGTTAAGTTACTATTAGATTTATGACTAAGAGCATCTGCCACCATATTTGCCTTGCCAAGATGATGTTCAATTATACAGTCGTAATCCTTCAATAACTTAATCCATTGTCTTTGACTCAAATTCAACTCCTTTTGACTAAGGAGGTATTTAAGAGATCAGTGATTTGTAAAAATTTGACACGTCTCTCCATATAAATAATGCCTCCAAGTCTTAAGAGCAAATACTATAGCTGCTAATTCCAAGTCATCGATAGGATAGTTTAACTCATGCGGCCTCAGTTGTCTGGAAGCATACGCTATAACCTTTCCATCTTACATGAGAACACAACCCAATCCTTTCTTAGAAGCCTTACTATATATCACAAATTCACCTTTACTAGTAGGAAGAGTTAATACTGGTGCATAAGTTGAACAGGCTTTAAGTTTCTCAAAACTCCCTTGACATTCTTCCGTCCATACAAACTTCACATTTTTCCTTAACAATTTTGTCGATGGAGTTGCTATAATTGAAAAATCTTAAACAAATCAGTGATAGTAACCAACTAAACCCAAACAACTTCTTATATCTGTGGTATTAGTTAGTTATTCCCATTTAACAACTGCCTTAACTTTTATAGGGTCTACATAAACACCTTATGCTGATATAACATGCCCTAAGAAATCAATATGATCTAGCCAAAACTCACATTTACTCAATTTAGCAAATAATTGCTTACTTCTCAAAGTTTGCAAAATTGTCCTCAAATATTCTTTATATTCCTCCTTACTTCGAGAATATACCAATATATCATTTATAAATATAATCATAAGTCTATCCAAGTATTCCCGAAACACTCTATTCATAAGGTCCATAAAGGCAACTAGTGCATTAGTTAACCTAAATGGCATAACAAGAAACTCATAATGTCCATAACGTGTCCTAAAAGTCATCTTAGGTGCATCTATCTCTTTAATTTTCAGTTGGTGATATCTAGACCTCAAGTCAATCTTTAAGAAAACCTTAGCTCCTTGTAATTGATCAAAAAGATCATCGATACAAGGTAATGGATACTTATTCCGCATCGTAACCTTATTCAATTGTCAATAATCTATACATAGCCTTATGGACCCATCCTTTTTCTTAATAAATAACACTAGTTCTCCCTATGGTGATACACTAGGCCTAATACAACCCTTATCTAATTGTATGCAATTGAATCTTCAATTCCTTTAACTCTGCTGGAGCCATTCTATAAGGTGCTTGAGAAATAGAGATTGTACCCGGAATCACATCGATAGAGAATTCAATCTCTCTATATAGGGGTAAACCTGGGAGATCTTCTGAAAAAACATCTCCGAATTCACTTACTATTGGAATGTTTTCTAATTTTGGCCCTTCAGACTTAGTGTCAACCACATAAGCAAGATATGTTTGACAACCCTTCCTTAACATTTTCCTTGTAGTTATGGTGGATATCAAACAAAAGGAAAGAGCATTTCATACCCCTTGAAAGGAAAATTTAGTTTCCCTAGGATAATTAAACTCTACCATCTTCTTAAAATGATCTATTGTGGTATAATGGCTAGATAGCCAATCCATGCCTAAGATTGCATCTAAACCTTGAAGTTGTAGAAGAACTAAATTCACTAGGAGCTCATGCTCACCTATCTTAACTACATAATCCTTATACACTTTCTCACAAGCCTTAGAGTTTCCTAAAGGATTACTAACAATCATCATAGCATCTAAGGAATTAGGCTTAAGATTAGCATGCAAAGCAAAAGAGTGAGACACAAAAAAAATATGTAGCTCCTGGGTCAAATAACATATAAGCATCTCTGTCAAGGATAGTTAACATACCCGTAATAACTTCTATAGATGCCAATGCTTTATCTTGCGTTATTGCAAAAACTCTGGCCTGAGTTAAAGGTCGATTATGCTGGGTATTCTGGCCTTGCTGAGGTGTTGCAGTAATAACACTACCTCTACCTCTGCCAATACTAGGGCTAGAATTAGTGATAACATGTCTGCTTGGTGGCATATTCCTTCCTACTACCACTCTGATTCCTAAGAACCACAGTCCCTAGCCCTGAGCCACCAGATTACACTAATAAAGGATATCTCTTTTTATGTGGCCAATTTCTCCACACATATAGCAACCCAATGACCTTTTCTTACATCCCCTTTATGAAACTTGCCACAAGTCGGGCATTGAGGGTATGTAGGTCTTCTCTGGTTATTTTATGGTACGCCTCTCTAAGCTTATCTCTGGGCATTAGCAGAACTACCAACTGGCTACTTTACAGAACTCTAACTCATATGAGGTTGACTTGCTTATTGTCCATAACTTATATATGAACCTCAGCCACTGCCACCATAACCTGGTCTAGGTGGTAATGTGTTAACTCCTCTATTAGCTGGTCTATCTCTAAACTTCTGAGAGGAACTAGGGATAAACCTTTTATTCTTCTGTTCTTACTCTGTCTCTTCTTTCCTTTCCTTTTCAAAAGTAAGTGTCTTTTGGACTAATTCTCGAAAGTTATTCCTTTCGTACCACACTATTCCAGTTTTCATGTAAGCTTTCAGTCCACTCTTAAACCTGTCATACTAGATTTCCTCTGAAGGCATAATTTCAGACACAAAGTGATATAGATCCTCAAATCGATCCACATATTCCTTGACTGACAAACTGCCCTGAGTCAAACTAAAGAATGCCTCCCGCTTGCTTTTCTTATAACTGCCCGTTAGATATTCCTTATAAAATTCTGTGAGAAACATGTTCCATGTCAACCCCTCACTATAGAAACGACAAACTCTAGATAGCTAATTATCTGTTAAACCCTTCATAAATCCACGCACATTCTATACCTTCTCAATCTCTATCAATCCTAGGATTAGATAAACTTTCTCTAGTTGCTTCAACCACTCATCAACTAGTCCACCATCTAGAGACCCCTCAAAATCATATGCACCTAATCTGCATGCACAATTTACAATCATCCAAGTATCACAATATTGCTCCCAAGCAGTCATAGCAGCCACAAAAGCTTAGGTAATAAGAGCTCCCATACCAGTATCAGCCTAAAAAAGAGGTACTGGCTGCACTGGTTGCGGTTCAGATGGAACTGGTGGTGGATGAGCTGGAGGTACAGGAATAGGTTATAGCAGTGAAGTAGCTGGATACGCTCCTGATACACCATGAGAGGTGGAATCCATGTGTTCCCCTCCATTAACAGATATATCATCTGCTCTTTCAAGATGATTAGGAGAATTCCTATGAGGTTGGCCAATATTAGCAATCCTAGTGATGCGGCCATGATTTCCATGGCCTCTGTCACCTTTAAGTCTCGGTGGCATTGTTTTATAAAAACACAACAGAATAAAGTCTTAGACTTCATAATTCTATTCCAGAAACAAAACATTATATAAACTGTTAAACCTAGGCAAACTGCTAAACATAGGCTCTGATACCAAAAATTGTCACATCCGCTCCGCTAGCTGTTGAGCAGGCACGACATGCTAAAATACTGGAAATACTAAGCTGGTGCTAATGCTGGTTGTAGAACATAAGTCACATATATATGTTGCGAATTGCTTAAATATCAAAATAAACTTAAGATAATACTATTATTATACATAATAAAAGTCTTATTAATACAACCTCAAATTTCCATAAACAATCCACCTATTATTAACAAAACAAACTTAGAGGTAAACCCAAAATACTATAGATAAAATTGATTAGCGCAACTTCTTTTAGACACCAGGTGGACTCCTAAAACAGGTCCTACGAGCTACTATTGCCGAAACTCCACTGAATCTGAAAACATTTTAAAATAAGGGTGATGAGTATAAGAATACTCAGTGAGTGGTCTAAAAATAAAGTATAATAATGTAAAATGGAAACATTAGCTATTTGCTAAATTAAATGTAAATATGTATTCATAACTACTTTGAGAATAGTTATTAAGCTGCGGAAATAATATAATATAATATATGCATAAGATAAATTTATTGCTAGCTGAAATAATATAAAGCTATACAGTTGTTGTAAAACTGAATAAACATTCATAATCATTTTAATCCATACACTCATTAAATATGTAACTAAAAGATTATGCTAGATTGCTGACACAATGGGCGCAACGATGACGCTGGTAGACCAAGTGTATATATATTTATATATATATATAATGCTGGTCATACGCATGTGCAGAGCTGCTCCCCAAGGGCTAACCACCCAATTGTACGCCCCTAAGGCTATATGTACAACCAAGCATTGTTCTCAAGACAGTTTGCTAAGTAATATTACTAATATAAGACACTAGTCATTATGGTGTAATCTAAAGGATACATATCATGAGTGTAAAGGTTTACTTATAAATCAATAGTTCTCATTTATCAAACTACTAATAAAACATAATAGCTAAATATCTAGCTGATGCTAGTATCAAAATACTGCTAAGAATAACCATTTCATAAAATACCAATAACAAATACATTCTTACTTTAAAATACTTCAATTATATCAGTAATAAATATATTGCTACATGTTCCTAATTTCATATATAAAGGCTAAGTAACTTGTAAACTCATGTTTTCAAGCTGATAGTCGTTTTAAAGACTATTGTAAAGAAACATCATTTATTAAATCATATGAAATATTTAAATATCTTTGCATATATAAATAAATATATATATATATATATGTACTTAGCTTCAAAACTAATTTTATATATATATAACCACTCACCTAAGCTTGCTGAGCCCTAATACTAGTTAGTTGGACCAGGCCTAGGCTCTACCACTGCTACAGATTCTAATCCTATCATCCATAAGTGAAACTATCAGAACATAAGCTAAAATCTCAATTCTACTCAACTTAATCAATCTACTGCTGAAAGATATGGTATGGGACCCGAAAAATAGTCTAAATTGCTCAAATTAGGGTTTCGAGGCCTAAAATACACCCTGAGGTGTCTCTTCAGTGCACTGAGGTCCTCTTCAGTGCTGAGGCATCACCTCTGTGTTCCAAAATGGGTTCCTGCAACCGAAAACATCCATTTTTGCATATTTTCACCAAATTTCAACACCAACTCAACATCCAAACAAGAAAAACACTTAAAAGGGTCTGTTTTAGCATAAGTAAAGCTTAAAACTCAATATACAATTAAATTATCAAAATTGAATAATTCAAAAGCTTGAAAGTTATTAAATATTTACTTACCAAATCTTTTGTATATCAATCTTAAATTTGCAAAGAGAAGCTTGAATTGATTGTTTAGAATTGAAAAGTGAAAGTTTTGAGAGAAGAAAAGAAAAGAACGGAGAAAATGAAGCCACAGAAGAAAAGTTAATGAAAAAGAAGAAAATGGCATATAGGATAAGTTGTTTTTTTAGCAAATATCCACTTTGATCCTTATAAAAAATTTTAAGCATGAAATAGCCCTCATAACTTATTTCTTTTGCTATTTAGTCCAAAATCTATCTATAACTCAATTAATCTGTAGGGCAGGATATTACAATTATAATAACTAAAGAAGAAAATATGAGCTTAACCTACATTATAAGATGTTATTGATGATGTTGTTATACAACCTACTGATGACAATAAGGACTAAGGAGAAAAAAAAAAGAGGTCATGTTAGTGAAAAAAGTAGTATAGACGGAATAGGCAACCAAAAGCACCTAGAAAATAGTAGCATAGAAAGAATCATGAACAGTAATCAGAAAACCAAAAACAACAGAAATAATAACTCAGAAACAAGAATATTGTGCATGAATTAAAAACTGAATATTATGCAAAAGGCAATAACCCAGAAAACAACAACATACCCATTATATTGATGTACACAACATTACAAGATTTGGATCCCATCTATAAATAAGACATGCACGATATTCTTAAATTTATAGGGACCCAAAATCTAGGCACCATCAACTCATTAGCACATAAAGACATCAAATAAAGAATGATCAAAACAGCCAACAGAATAAATAGATACCTCTAACAAAAATCCCTCTACAACCTTAAGTTCACCATGATCACTGGAACCAAAAAACTAAAAAATAGTAGTTTTAAATATAAGAATTCACAGTTTCTACCACTTAAAATGAATCTTTTTCTGATATATAATTCAGAAATAACATTTTTCATTCAATTTAGGTATTTCCACAATCAGATTTTGAAAAAAAAAATGAAAAACTAAACTCACTTCAACAACATGACCAAATAAAATTTAGAATTTTTATAACCATGTAAGTAAATAAAAAATTATAGAAATATACAACTTGATATAAGAATTTGATTACCTCCCAAAAATCAATTGTAGCACTAACTAGATTAACAAAAGAAGAGAAGCAAATAGAAGAAAATGTTGTGATGATTTATAATGAAAAAATAGTAGATTTTAGTTAAAGAAAAAGTAAGAATTAATTAATTTAAGAATTTAGGAGAAAAAGGATGGTATATCGAGTGAGGGACTATCGAGTTAAAGAAAATAAAAATTAAGAAAAAAAGAATGAGGGACTGTAGAGTCAAACTAGTGCTAAGGGAGGCAGGGAGGAGTAGCACAGGAAAGAAGAGGAAGGACTCTATAATCAAATTTAGGGTAACCAAGTGTAAAATGTGTATATATATAAAATAAGCAAAAAAGTGTAGTTTTATAATTTGGTTAATTCAATTGATTCAGTTATATAAAGACCTAAACCGAACTAAAAACTGAAAAACTTATTATCTTTCAATTGAAATCAAATAGATAAATATCAAACTGAATTTAGTCAGTTCGATTAAATTTTTAGTTTTTTCAAAAATTTTGCAAACCCTTAATTTAAGCCGCTTTAAAATTTTATGATAAAATATGATTACAGTATGACATAACATATTCTGTTTTGGGTAAAGGTGCATTTTCACCCTTTATCTTTAGCCCGAGATCCAAATAAGCCCTTTTTCTTTTTTTTTTACCAAATAAATTAGGGTTTCTAAAAAATAATCTTCTAGGACCCTCAATTACTTTTAACAAAATGACATTTTGCATTTCCGTTAAATTAAGTGGATGATATGGCTCATCATTTTCCTCCTCTTCTCCTGCTTCTTCTTTCATAATAAAGCTAGAGCTAAAGTTCCCTTATATCTAAAAATCTGATAACTACATCCAGGCTCACCGTCAAACTAAAACACAAACTTATGACCAAGCTTAGCCTTGACATTGAGATGAAAATGAGCAACTAAGGGTCCTTTATTAGCCGATTAAAATCTAGCCATTTTGGGACACAGTAGCACTGTATATTGGACCTGTTGAGGTGGAAGTTGTAGCTGTAATACCCCTACCTATCATTACCTCCACTAGAATACTCAACTGATGGGATAACAATGGAATAAATATTATCTAAAACTATCAAAAGAATCACTTAACAACATATATATTTAATTGCCATTACCTTAAAATAATGGTACCAACTTAAATATAAATAATTCAATGAACCTCAAAATTTTTAGAAATATAATCTGATGGCAAGATAACATACTTAAACATAAATATAACATATCATATATATATACATTCATCCATTTGGGTCCTAACGTCAAACTTCTTTGTCATAAAAGATACACATAATAATATATACAGATGAGAGTACCAGATGCCATAAAAAATAAATCTCAAAATACATGATCATATCGACTCCGACATCTCTTTCTCTTATAAGGTCAGTTTCTAACTGGACCAAAAGGGATGCATGTAGAAGGCGATCCCACCACCCTAACCAAGACCACCATAGGTCACCCAACCTAGCACAAAAAAGTGTCCAATGAAGCTTCAAGGGTATGGTATGGCAACAAGGTAAAAAGACCAAAAAGAGGATGTAGGCTCTCTCTCTTTACATCACACCTAGGTCAGTGTGACCTAGACGTCAGTGGTGATCTCATAGAATATCCTGAAGGTGGTACAGATGCTATCTAAGTGCTCCTCTCTGATAACGGACAGACAGACTGATGCTCCTATAGGCTTAACAGTAACTCGGAAGGTCAGGTCAGCATTTACATAATGACAAATAGTATACTTAACTAGAGTCTCGGCCTCAGTAACCTTGTAAGTCATAGTGGTCCACTGGATAGCCATGCTTATCAAGCTAGCTAAATTAAACTAATTACCTAAATTGGAAACAGTTTTACAAATAAAAAGAGGTGAGTAATTTTATAAGGAAATTACCGAATGAGTAGACAAAAATAACAATCCAACAATTTAAAATAATTACTCAAAAATATATGGAAATTGAAATCAAAGAGAAATAAATAAATAATAAATGAATAAGTAAAAGAATGGGGTTGTCTAGTTCCAAGAATGATTACACTAACTTTTAATTTCTTTTATTTAAATTAATAAAATATTTTGGGTTCAATATTTAGATTTGATCGTACCACTATCTATTATATGAATAGAATTTAACTTTTAAATTCTTGTTCTCAATAATGTATTCATCACATTCTTTGAATTGTAAATTATCCTTTTCTGAGCTTACTAGCTCGTTTCAATCGCATATATATATATATATATATCATCTAACTATATTATTATATCACTTTAATACACCACTGTGATCCAGGTATCTCATTTCTCAGTATTACAACTCAAGAGTATCATACAGTCCACACTGACTGTACCTCACAACATCATTTCTCAACAAATTTGTATGCATACTTATCAACTATATGGAGTCAACCTAAAGGCATCTCTGAATCCATACGTTGTCCCAAAGATAGTTATCATTTGGTTGGCCAACTCACTCTCAACAATACTCATATATATATATATATAGGTCTTTACTTCCATATTACATTTTCAATTACACTATTTAATTCCATTATCATTTGGAATATATTATTCAGCTTGGTTTTCTTTCGTAATTTCATATTTACTCAATTTAGTGTAACTTAAACTATGATTTTAGTCTCTATGTCTAAGACTTGAGAATTTATCCACGTCATGTCAGTGATCAAGTTCTATTCAACCTAATTTGATTAAATCATATTAACCATAATGTTTATGTATGTTTATACACATTTCAATTTGAGTTTACGTTCCAAAATTTACATTTTATTCCATTTAATTGTAAAAATCCGGCCATAGAGGTGCCTCCTTATTACTAAGGCTTCACCTTAGTACTGAGGCACCTTCTCAGTTCATTAAGGAATCGCCTCATTTCCATTAAAGCATCACCTGATCGTTCAGGCACCGCCTGAATGCAATCCAATCACGTTCTACACTCAAAATTTGACAAAAAAAAAATAAAAATTCATGTTTATACCACCTATTATCTCATAAAACCCCACACTATATATTTTAGCTGTCCTAGCACATGTATAGCTTGTTAATATACACAATTTACTTCACATTTATACTACATTTCCATATTCAAAACTTCACAATTTGGATTGAAATCAAAAGGAACAACTAAAAGTAAGTCTACTCACAAGATTTAGTGTTTGATTCCACAAACTTCTAAAAATTGGAAAACCCTAGCTACAATGTAAGCTTCCTCTTCTTCTTTTTTTTCTTCAAAATGGTTTTCTTTTTCCCCTTCTTCCTCTTCTTCTACATTTTTTAACGTAGAAGCCTTCCTTTTTTTTCATCCTCTAATTATTCCCTTATTTCATCATAAGTCTTTATATACTATTTTCCTTTCAATTTAGTCCTTAATTTCTTCTAATTCCATCCAATTTCCTATATTTGATTTTATTCTAATTAGTTCTGTTACATACAACTCACCCAAAAATAGTGCTCAAATATATTTAATTAAATCTTAAACTTTTACTAAATCTCATTAACCTAGTCCTGAAGATACGGATCTTACAATTCTTCCACTCTAAAAAGAAATTTCGTCCTTTAAATTTGCACGATAAATTTTTTTCAATTTACAAAAGATCTGGTATTATTGTCTAATATCCTCTTCTCTCTCCCAAGTAGCTTTCTCTTGGGTATGATTTTTTTATAGTACCTTGACTAATGGAATAACCTTATTTCTTTTTACTTTTTGATCCCTTACTAAAATAGCCACTGGTACTTCTTTATAACGTAAATTTTCTTTCAATTCCACTGGCTGTTCTTGCAAAATATAAGTGGGATCACTTCAATATCTTCTTAACATTGACACATGAAATACATCATGCACTCCCTCTAAGTTAGGCAGTAAGGCTAATCAATAGGCTACGAGTCCAATACGCTCAACCATTTCGTATGCCCCGATATATCTTGGACTTAATTTCCCTCATTTGCCAAACTTTATTACGCCTTTTCATGGAGATATCTTTAAAAATACTTTATCACCTACATCAAACTCAATATTAGTTCGCTTAAGATTAGCGTAACTTCATTGTTTATCCTGAGCTACTTTAAGATTTTCCCTAACTGTTCGAATATTGTCCGTAGTTAACTGAACCAATTCGGGACCTAATAATTTTTTTTCTCTAACTTCTTTCTAACAAATAGGAGTTCACACTTCCTACCATACATAGCCTCAAATGGTGCCATATCCAAACTATTTTGGTAACTATTATTATAAGCAAATTCTATTAAAGGCACTTGTTTATCCTAATTTCCACTAAAATCTAAAGCACTGGCTCTCAATATATCCTATAATACTTGTATTATCCTTTCAGATTATCCATTAGTTTGGGGGTGAAAAGCAGTACTGAACCTCAATCTAGTGCCTAAAGCTTCCTGTAAACTTGGCTAGAATTATGAGGTAAACCTTAGATCACGATCTGACACAATCGACACTAGCGTTCCATGTAACCTTATCACTTTCTTATTATACAACTCTGTTAACTTATTTAAATTATAACTAATCTTAATTGGCAAGAAATGTGCTGATTTAGTTAACCTATCCACAATCACCCATACTACATCATTTTCTTATTGAGTCCTCAGCAATCCAACTATAAAATCCATAGTTATATGTTCCCGTTTCTATTTTGGTATTGGCAAAGATTGCAATAACCCAGCTGGATGTCTATGCTCAGCCTTAACTTATTGACAAGTTAAGTATTTGGAAACATAATCTGCTATGTCTTTCTTCATTCCTTTCCACCAATAATGCTCTCTTAAAATTCTATACATCTTTGTACTTCCTGGATGCATTGCATAGGTAGAGTAATATGCTTCTTCTAAAATTTCTCTTCTCAATTCACCCTTATTTGGCATATATATTATTTTCCCCATCCTTATCACTCCCTCACTATCATAAGTTATGTCCTTATTTCTTTCATTCTTAATGTCCTCACACCACTTTCGTACTTCATCATCGACCTTTTGTGCCTGCACAATCCTTTCCTTTAACAGTGGTCTTACTTTCAAGGTAGCTAGTATACCTTCTGAAGTATTTATGCCAAACTCAACATTTAACTTTCTTAATTCCACTAACAATGGCATTCTTATAGCATGAATATAGTGTAGATTTCCAGTCAATTTCTGACTAAGTGCATCTGCCACCATATTAGATTTACCAGGGTGATACTCAATGGTATAATCATAATCTTTTAATAACTCCACCCATCGCCTTTATCTCAAATTCAGTTCCTTTTAACTTAGAATGTACTTTATACTTTTATATTCTGTAAAGACTTGGCATGTTTCTCTGTAGAGATAATGCCTTTATATCTTTAATGCAAAAATCACTACTACCAATTCTAAATTATATGTGGGATAGTTCTGCTTGTGCGGTCTTAATTGTCGTGATGCATAGGTAATTACTTTACCATCCTACATCAACACACAATCTAGTCCTTATCTTGAAGCATACTATATACCATATATTTACTCCCATCAATAGGTAATGATAATATAGGTGTAGAAGTCAACTTCTCTTTCAAAATATCAAAGCTTTGTTGGCACTCAGGAGTCCAAACAAACTTCATATTTTTCCTCAATAACTTATTTAATGGTGATGCACAAATCTTCTGTAATAAACTGCTAAACTTAAGAAACTATGAACTTTAGTCACATTCTTAGGTGGTTCCCAGTTTACTATAGCAGCAATTTTATTAGGATCAATGTATACCCCTTCTGCAGATATCACGTGCCCTAAAAATACCACCTTATCCAACCAAAACTCACATTTGTTGAACTTTGCATATAACTACTTATCTCTCAAATTCTCTAACACTATTCTCAAGTGATTCTCATATTCCTCTTTTAACTTAAAATACACTAGAACATCATCAGTGAACACAATCACAAATATATCTAGATAAGGTTTGAAAACTCGGTTCATTAAATCCATAAATGTTGCTGGTGCATTCATAAGCCTAAATGGAATCACCAAAAATTTATAATGTTCATATCTCATTCTAAAAGTAGTTTTAGGAACATCTGGCTCCTTGATTCTCAATTGATGATAACCAGACGTCAAATACATTTTTGAAAACACTGCTACTCCTTGCAGCTGATCAAAAAAATCTTTTATCCTTGGCAAAAGATATTTATTCCTAACAGTAACCTTATTCAACTATCTATAATCGATGCATAATCACAACGATCCATCCTTCATCTTCACAAATATTACAGGTGCATCCTGTGGAGAGAAACTAGGTCAGATAAATCCTTTATCCAATAACTCTTGTAATTGTACCTTTAACTCCTTTAACTTAGCCAGAGCCATTCTATACGGTGTTTATGATATAGGTGCTGTTATCGATAGAAGTTTGATTTCAATTTCAATTTCTCTCTCAGGTGGCAATCCTGGAAAACTATCTAGAAATATATCCCCAAATTTGTTCACTATAAGCACACTTTCTTCATTTTTCTTATTAATCACAAAAGCTAAATAAGCTTCACACCATTCCTACGATATTTCGTAGCTGTCGTGACCGAAATAATCTTAGTAGGCACCATCCTACCTTCTCCCATAAAATAAATTTTTCTACTATCTTCTTTCTCAAACACTACTCACTTTTTATAACAATTTACGTTTGCTCAATATCAACTTAAACCATCCATACCTAGTATAGCATCGAATTCACTAAGGGGTAATGGCATAAAATCCCACTTCATTTCATCATCTCCTATCCTTACCAAGACATCCTTAACAACAGTTTCACAAATCGCACTTAACCTCATAAGCATACTAACCACTACAGATTCATTCTTACTAGACAATTTAAGTTTATTATGTATAGCAAATGTAGATGATATAAATGAGAATGCAGCACTAGGATCAATCAGTATAAAAGCTAGCTTATTATAAATATAAGTCGTAACCTTAATCACATCTGGTGCATTCTCAGCATCACGCTCTGTTACTGTATCAATTCTTACTTGTTGTACATTTGCATGTCCAATAGGCCTCTCTTGGGCTAGTGGAGCTCTACTGGCTTCACTGCGCACCCCAGTTGATCTAGCTAAATTAGAAGGCCTACCAGCTCTACCATTCCTAGGTGTACTTGATTTTTATATAGATTGCTCTCCTAGCATATCCCTAGTACACTCATGAGCATAATGTCCTACCTTATTACACTTAAAACAATGAATCACACTACTTCCATAACTGCCTATATAATTTTTCCTACAAATGTTACACCGAGGCATAGTAGCTCCACCTCTTAGAACATTTCCAAAATTAACAGGCCTAGGTAAAACTATTGTTTGTCTAATAGACATTTCACTATCTTGTGAACTATTATTTCCTCCCGTTCTCATATTACTCCGAGAATAAGGGGTCAATCTTGACTTCTTACTACTACTATTGTAATACCATGTCCTAGAAATTAGGTTATATATAGATTTATGGATTAGATTGCATTAGAAATAAGTTTGAAGGCCTTTTTGTTATTTTGGAAATTTGGGGACTAAAATGAATATTTATTAAAAAGGGACTAAAATGGATATTTGCCAAAATGATTTAAAAAAGAAAGAAAGAGCTTTACTTTCACGCCATTTCCTTTCTTCTTTCCTCTTCTCTGTGCCAAATTCTTCTTACTTCATCTTTTTTATTTCTTTTCTTTTCTCAAATTTATAATTCTCAACTTCTGAACATCAATTCAAGGTTTTTTTATTATAATTCAAGAGTATATACAAGTGTTTTTGGTAAGTAAAGTTAATTTGATTCAAGTTTTTAAATTTGAAAAGAATTTGATATTTTGATTGAACTTTTGAGTTTTAAACTTATTTATGCTAAAACAGACCCCCTGTGATGTTAAAAATAGTGTTTAGGATTGAATTGGGTTGAATTTTTGCATTTTTGGCCGAAACAGATCAAATTTTTACATTTTCGGGCCACAAGGGCAGCGCCTCATCATTGAAGAGGTGCCTCGGTGCTGCTAAGGCGGCTCCTCAACACTGAGGAGGCACCTCAGCAGCCTTCTAAAGCTCCAAAAAACTAATTAAAGCAGTTTTAGACCATTTTTTGAGTCCTATGTCATATCTTTTAGGTGTAGATCAGTTAAATTGAGTAGAATTGAGATTATAAGCTAGTGTTCTTATAATTTTGCTACTAGATGTTAGGAGAAACCTCAGCCCCAGCCGTAGAGCATAATGCAGCCCCTCCAAGCTAAAATTATCAGTTGTCTTATCAAGTGAGTGATTATTAGTATAACAATGGTTTTGAATTTCAGATATGTATATATACTTATGGTTTGAATCTATGATATGTATTTATTGAATCTCAGATATGTATATATACTTATGTTTTATAAATGATCAATGTTTAATGATTTTCTTATACATTATTTGCTATTATGTATTTTCTAGTTATCCGGAACCATATGGTGTTAAGTTTATTTTGAACTTTACACATGAGAATTTAGTTTTCTGAAATATTTTATTATTGAAATACACTCAGTAAAGTGCCTATAAAATCACACCTTGAATGTGTAAAATAAAATAAAATATATTACCGATGGGCAATGTATTTGCGCATGCGTATAATGAGGAATTAACACTTTGGGTAGCCAGATGAGATATTCAGCTCCTAATTTTGCATGGAATTTATAGGATACTACTTGAGTGAATATATATATATATATGCATTTATGTATATTGATCTTTGATGATTTTGTTTATGATTTCATTGATTTATTTCAAGCCGTGTTAAGGGAATCTGAGAAAAATACATGGATATTTGTATTTATAATAGAGAATATTATATGAGAAGTGTTTATTTTAATACTCAAGTTGTTTTTCCATTTCATGGATGGAACCTTATTTGATTAAAATTGAATTTCTGTATCATACTATATGATAATATTTTAATGTTTTCTATAGTTATATTTATATCCGCTCACTGAGTAGCTGTACTCATCCACCCACTTTAACCATTTCTGATATCAATTTGGAGTATCAGTAAATCCTTGTTTAGCGTGTTTTGGAGTACCCTTATTGTCAGCAATAGAGGAGGTTGAGCCAACAACTTTTGCTTTTTGGGAATAAATTTTTCTTAGAGAAGCCTTAGAGGCTTATGTATAGTTGTTTAAATGGATACTGTATATTTTATCTTATATTATAGTATGTTGTAATGATATTTATCTGTATTAAGTTATGACATCTAAAGGTTTAAAAAGTTGATTATAAGTTTATTGTTGCACTGACCCTTATGGTAGAGACAGGGGTGTGACATTTATTGATATCAGAGCATAGGTTGTTGATTCTGTAAAATCCATTAGGTAGAATAAATTGATTAGGTCTTTGATCTTGGTCTTTTGTTATGGCATAGAAAGATGCCACCTTGAGCTATGGATGGCAGAGGTCACGGTGGTCGAGGCCGTACTAGTCAAGGTCATCGCCGTGTTGAGAGATTAGAGAATGTTGGCCAACAACCTCATAGGGATCCTACTCCATCTTTACCTTTGGAAAGGATGGATGAGCATGAGTTACCTGAAGGTAGTGAGTCTGTAGACGATACTGCCTCATAAAGATATCATTCTAGAATAGATCCACCCCAACAAGCTAACCCACCACCACCATCTCAATACCACCTGTTCTACCTATTGCAGTTCATATTAATGCTGGATTAGGTACAGCTATAGCCCAAGCCATTACAGCTATATGATAGCTAGAGATCAACAGAGGCCTTGGGATATAGTCAAACACTGAAGAAATTTAGGAGCTGAGAATTTTGATGGCTCTCTAAATATTGAACAGGCTGTTGAGTGGCTTAAACAGATTGAGAAGGTTTTTGCCTCTATGGAAATCTCAGATAGGGAGAAGGTTAGTACAGTAAAGATGTTTTTGCAAGGAGTAGCAGATAGTTGGATGGATAGGATACGTCACCTTTATGGTGATGAGATGACTTGGCAAGCATTTGTAACAGAGTTTCAAAAGAAGTATATTTCTAAAAGCTATAGGAAAGGGAAGCAAGATGCCTTCTTTAGGTTAACACAAGAGGATATAACTATTAGGGAGTATATCGATAAGTTTGAAGATCTATATCGATTTATGGCTGATATGCTTCCTTATGAGGAGAATAAGTATAACTAATTTTTAAATGGCATGCATGTGATTATTCGATCTAGTTTGGCTTCTTTTGAGAGTACTACTTATAGGAGCTTAGTAGAAAAAGCTTTGGAGGTAGAAAAGCAAAAGAAAAAGGAAAGAGAAATGTTTCAAAAAGGTCAGAAGCACAGTCAGAGTTCATTCTATAATGTTAAGAATAGATTTACTAAGAAAAGAGGAGGTGCATTTTAATCTAGAACTGGTCCTAGTTTTGGCAGGAGCTCCTATACTGAATCAAAGTAAGCTAGCCAAAGTACAATGCAGTAGCCAATGGGTAGTTTTACAGGTGTTCAAGGTGCAGGAGCTCGACAAAGGTTTCAACCTCTATGCTCAGTCTGTGGTAAAATCACGAAGGTGAATGCAGAATGCGAATTGGTGGATGTTTTGAGTGTAGAGAGATTGGTCACTTTAAGAGGGAGTGCCCTCATTTAAACCAGCCAGTTGGATCTGGGCATGGGTCTACTACACCAAAAAATCAAAGAGGTGGTAAAACCCAATCTCAACCTAGGCCTATAGTAGGAGGTACCAGCACTAACAGGCTTAATGGAGCTACCTCATCTGTTCAACCTAGACAAGGAGCGGAGGCTAGAAGACCATAAACTCAAGCTATAATTTTTGCTATGATGTAGTTAGGGGTGTCAAAATGGGTGATTACACGAGAACACGATTCGTCTAACACGGAAAGTTAGCGAATTAGGGTTGGGGTTAAACGGGTTCGTGTCATAAACGGGTCGACCCATTTATGACACGGTTTAAATCAGGTCGTGTCG